>CAKAOI010032308.1:0-10478 GCA_916701655.1 Sebastiscus albofasciatus
TGCTCCTGATATATAGGATTATTTGTGCAGCTATTGGAGCTTTGTAAGCATTTAAACAAATGCATATTGCTCTTTGTATATTAATAAATAAATAAAACAATGTCTGTGCAGAACACCATGCACCCTAAAGGAGCTGCATTTACTGCACATTATCAAAGGATCCTAAACATCTACTGTAAGTCAGAACGTGACTGTGTTCATCTTCACCTTGTTAATAAGCTTAAATAAATTGTAAAAGGGAGACACAGAAGAATGTAAACATCACACACACACACACACACACACACACACACACACACACACACACACACACACACACACACACACAGGCAGCTTGTCATTCTACAGATCTCGTCGCTGACATAGACACCCAGACAAACGAGAAAAGCCTGTCACCTGGTTTGCATAATATGTAAATAGGGCCTACTACTTGATTTACTAGTAAACCCATTGTGTGTGTGTAACTCTTTCTAGGTTTCAAGAATTTAATTCTAACAAGAGCTATAATACCAAAACTTGTATTCCTTTTAAATTAATCTCACATACTCCAGTAGACAACTGGATTCCTGTTTTGAATTAACATTAAGTTGTTTAAGGTTTAGTGCACTTAGAAGAACCACATTTTTAGCAGAAAAAGACTCACACTAATGGCAGATCCATTCTCCTTGTATTTATAGTTGGAGTTTTTATCCTGGTGGTCCCATCTTCCCTTCAGATGTCCACGTGGTTCGTCGTTGTGGACCGGGGATCCATCGTGATGCTCGGCTTGGACCACCAGGAAGAGTCCGCATCGTCTCTGGAACCGGGCCACGAGCTCCGAGTCGTGCAGGTAAGCCAGGAGCTCCATCCAGCATGTCAGGTGAAAAGAAACACAAGTGCAGCAGCAGCAGCAGCAGGCTGATGTGGATTTACTGAGCAGGAGAGGTGTAATGAAAGCGTTGATATTTGTCCGGACAGGTGCGGCAGGTGAGCGCAGCTGGGCGGGGCTATAAAGGGGGGGTTGAACAGGTCGTCTCAGGTAGTTGGTCCGACCTTTATACTGGGATGGTTCAGCTGTTATCACAAAGTATATGCAGAAGGAAGCTTTATTATCCATTTAGCATAGCTGAGAACTGTAAGCAAGGCGTAAATAGGGCTATAAAGTAAGTAGCTCAGTTATGGAGTTATGGAAGGCCCCCCTTCCATAACTACATGGACTAGATGCACTTTAACCTGACTGCAATTGCACTTTGAACTATAATCATTGTCTTTTATATTGTTTTAGATTGTTTACTTACTTTTGCTGCCCTTTATGACAATTTGCACATACGACACTGGTCACTAACCTCGTATTTATAGACTGTCTTTTAATGCTTCGTGTGATGGGGAGTTGCAAACTCAATTTCGTTGTACCTGTACAATGATAATAAAGGAAATCTAAATCTAAAACATCTAAATCTAAATCAGTGGAAAAAAACAGGATGATGTGTGATTCAATTATATTGTTTATCATGAGGTATGATATAGAAATTAGAACTGTCAATCTAAAATATTTAATCACGATTAATTGCATGATCCATATTGCATAATTGCATGGTCCATACTTAATTGCAAATTAAGCACATTTTTATCTCTTCAAAATGTACCTTAAAGGGAGATTTGTCAAGTATTTCATACTTGTATCAACATGGGAGTGGGCAAATGTGCTGCTGTATGCAAATGTATGTACTGTTTATATTTATCATTGGAAATCAATTAACAACACAAAACAATGACAAATATTGTCCAGGAATCCTCACAGGTATTGCATGTCGCATAAAAATATGCTCAAATCATAATATGGCAAACTGCAGCCCAACAGGCAACAACAACGACTTGACTATGACTTGTCCCCAAACTCCATGTGATTGTCATAAAGTGGGCATGTCGGTAAAGGGGAGACTCGTGGGTACCCATAGAACCCATTTTCATTCACATATCTTGAGGTCAGAGGTCAAGGGACCCCTTTGGAAATGGCCAAATTTAGCGTAAGTTTGGATCGTTATTTAACCTCCTTTGTGACATGCTAGTATGACATAGTCCTTAGCTTTTCTAGTTTCATATGATACCAGTATCTTATCACGCGTTGTTATCGCATTAACTTTGACAGCCCTAATAGAAATATGACCATATAGAGCCAAAGTAGAGAGTTTAGATTGCCACAATTTTGAACATTTTGGGCACAAAGCACAACATACTGTATATGTTTTAGGTAAAGTAAGACAGCATTATTAAAAGATGATTCTCCATCATCACCAGCAGCTTTATCACCATCACCATCACCATCACCGTAACCATGGTAATGAAGCTTTAAAATTGGATGTTGAATACTTTAGCCTCAATACAGTATTGTTGCTTTTGTTACAGAGCTGCTATCAGTCTCCCACCAACAGAGATAATTGTTTGCTAATTTCTAAAGAAATCACAAAACTGCAGCATTTAGAGCATGTTTCGTGAAAGTGGAGTCCGGGAAGGTCGCAGCTGTGGAGGCTCAGGGGGTAGAGCGGGTTGTCCTTTAGTCACAAAGTTGGCAGTTTGATCCCAAGCTCCACCTATCGAAGTGTCCTTGAGCGAGACACTGAGCCACAATTTGCTCCCTGGGCTCCCTCAAGGTGCCAGATAAAAATGGATTTATTAATTTATTTACCACATATGATCAATGATCCCCTCTCACCATGTCTCCCAGACAGTTATATCAGCTTAAGGTCAAGTTTCCTGTGGTCTGTGAGGCTTAATGTGTGTCTGCAAAGGGGACTGTGTCAATGTGTGCGACCCCTTCAGAACTACTGTATATCTCCCTCTTGTTATGAAACCATTCATCCTAACACTTTTAGCATATAATACTAACATCATAACAACAGTCATGTGTCTCACAGCTGCATAACCGTACGTCAACTTGTAACCTCTGACCAATCGTAAAAATGTCAAATCAGGACTAATGTGTTTACACTTGAAAGTTTGGTCTTAGTGATATAAACAGAATGAATGCAGCTTTCACTAAGAATGTATCTATGAGCTTCAGAGAAAACTGGTACTTGTGAGTACCAGTCAGTTTGAAGAATGGTAACCCCAGGGTTTGGGGATCATTTGAGCCCCTTCAATGGCCTGTTTGTGTCATTCCTGCTCCATAAAAACGTAATGGGACTTTTGAAAGTTCATGGGCACAGTAAATTTGCTTATTGGATTCATTTAGTAATGTTTACACGATTAGAAAAGGCTTTTAGACAACCTAAAATTGCATTTTTGATTTTTGACATTTTACAACTGTGGTGCTCAACTTTTTTACGGAACCCCATTTGATAAGATTTCACTTTAGGAACCTCCATCTGAAAATATTAATTTTTGTTAGATATGAATAAGACCAGAATTACGGCCGAACCTGGAAGGACTTGTAGTTTTATTGCCGAAACCTTAAGAAGTTGAAGTTGTGTGGCTTAAACCTAAAGAAGTTGTAGTTTGGTGGCCTAAACCTAAAGAAGTGAAGTTGTATTTTTGTTGCCTAAACCTAAAGAAATGAAGTTGTAGTTTTGTTGCCAAAACCTAAATAAGTTGTAGTTTTGTTGCCTGAACCTAAAGAAGCCTTTTAATTTGTGTTCAAAACGTGACGTTTTACATGTTAGAATGTGTTGCTTTTAAGTTTCACTTTTACAAGGTAGTAGGCCTAGTCGGCCCCTAATGACCCTCATCTATGGTGCTTATAGCGACCGTGGATAAAGTGAAAGCTGTGATCAGAATAGTCACTCATATGACTTCTTCTATAGCCAATTAAATATTGAAAATAAACTACAGTATATCCCCATTTATCCTAAAGGACCACTGGGGGTCCCTGGAGAACAACTGTTCTACAACATTTCTATGGGCCTATATATAGACACATAATGAAATATTTGTGATTTCCTACAGCATCATGCAGAGATGCCTGTAGCCTCCACACTCCAAATGACTCTGACATGATTTATTAAAATAAATGCAGAACTTTAGAGTCACTCCTCTTCATCAAATCAACCTCTTCTATTTTTATGTGGACTGAATAATATAATATAGTCATTGTTCCACTCCAATCCACTGTAACGTAAAAAAAAGCAGGCCTATTGTGTGAGTGAGTTTTTTTTAAACCTGGAAGGACTGGTAGTTTTATTGCTGAAACCTTAAGAAGTTGTAGTTGTGTTGTTTAAACCTAAAGAAGTTGTAGTTCTGTTGCCTAAACTTAAAGAAGTGAAGTTGTAGTTTTATTGCCTAAACTTAAATAAATGAAGTTGTAGTTTTGTTACCTAAACCTACAGTAGTTGTAGTTTTGTTGCCTAAACCTACAGCAGTTGTAGTTTTGTTGCCTAAACTTAAACTTTGACATGATTTATTAAAATAAATGCAGAACTTTAGAGTCACTCTTCTTCATCAAATGAACCTCTTCTATTTTTATATGGACTGAATAATATAGTCATTGTTCCATCCACTCAATCCTCTGTAATGTAAAACAAAGCAGGCCTATTGTCTGAGTGAGTTTAGCTGCTCTTTGTTACAGGAAACAGAGAATTAACGCCCCCCAGTTTGACCAAATTAGAGCATCCTGGCATCTTCTGCTTAATTGCGATGGAGATGGAGCATGGCTGTCATAGCTGCTTCTCTCTGCACTGAAAACAACAACACACACTCTCTCTTTAACGGGACTTTCAGGCGACACATCCTCTCTCTCTCCTCCCTCCCTCTCTCTTTGTGGGATGCTCTCTGGATGGATGAGCCCTCGCAATCGGAGTCACCACCATTACATCATCTATTCCCACACATGCCCAACACCAAATGAGAGCTTTGTAATATTTATCCTTTGGATCATTTGGACTGAGCTTTTTATGCGTAAAGGACGTGGGGATAATAAAAAACAACACATCAACAATGCCTGCAGGCATGATGGCGCTTCAATGAGCTGGGAGGAGAGGAGGAGGAGAGGAGGAGAGACGTGCACCGTCATCAGCATCATCTGTCCGCCAGCTCCCTTTGTGTTCACCCGGAGAATGTGAATGGCGAAAGATGACATGGCAGAGGTAGATTTGGCATCAAACGGAGCGGAACCCCCCGGCGACGAGGCCTCCTCCTCGGCTTTCCCTTACGAGGAGTACGAATGCAAAATCTGCTACAATTACTTCGACCTTGACCGACGCGCTCCTAAGATCTTGGAGTGCCTGCACACGTTTTGCGAGGAGTGCCTGAACACGCTCCATCTGCGGGAGGAGCGGCCATGGCGCATCAGCTGTCCAGTCTGTCGCCACCGGACTCCTGTGCCGGATTATCGGATACAGAACCTGCCCAACAACACCAAGGTGACGGAGGATTTCCCTCTCTACATCGACTCAGACCCCCTGCCTCAGGACGCTCTGCCTCCATACCCTCCACCCTTGCACCCAGCTTTAGTCGCCCTGCGTCGGGAGGAAGCATCGGGCACATCCAGCGTCTCCCAGGCGACTCCATCCACCACCGTGTCCACCGCCACGACAATCTCCCAGGACTCGGTGCGCTACGACAGCTGTCAGAGCTGCAAGAGAGTGGCTCTGACCACCGGCTGCGTGTGTGTGATCTTCTCCTTTCTGTCCATGCTGGTGTTGCTGTTCATGGGCCTGATCTTTGTGCACAGTCACAGCATTCCTCCATCGCCTGCAGGACCCATTTGCTTGTCGGTTGCCAGCATCCTGGCCATGTTCTCGGTGGTCGTCACATGGCTCATCTGCTGGCTCAAATACAGACCGGACCATGAGACAGGCCGCTCATCCGCCACCAGTAACTCCAGGAGAAACGCCTGATATATGGCTGCTGCTCTGACTAATGATGGAGAGATGTTGTATACTGTGGGTGTAATTTATGTACATAATACTGATACTCCTCCTCCCTTTAAGGAAATAAATCTCGTCCAAAATGGCCTTTTTTTATCAGTATAGCAAACACCCAAAAGGCCTTCATGTTGTTTGGAACAACATGATCCTTGATAATCCTGATTTTCCTGAAGTTGTGCACTTGTATTGACAGTATAGGCCCAGCTGATTGTGTGAACTTGTCCAAGACTTAGACCCCCTGTTGGTCTCAGCTGGTTTGAATGTGAAGTGCTTATTTCCAAGGTTTGACACCCACCCCACCTTATCCTGCTAGATTATATGCATATCCCACGATGCCACTCACTGTATGATAACTGATCCACTCTTATATCTCAACAAAGCACTGTTGTATTGTACAGATATTTGGCACTTCTGAGTTGATGGATTTTTATGGAGGCTTGTATGCGAGAAGCCTCCAAAACATCATTCCCTTACAAAGAAGTCCTCGATCCAAACTGTAAATAGTCCACAGAGAATTGAGTGGTACTGGATATAGGTGTCATTGGCTTCCTAACCCATGTGCTTGAATTTATCCTACAGGATGGCACTGTTTCCTTTATCACCATGAAAACTGCACCTCTTCCAGGTTTTTCAAAGAGATAGCTTGTGATTTTGACCCTGTGTTTGGCTACTTTTGTGCATGTTATAGGCTCCTGAGAGGTTTGAAAGGCTTTTTTGTTTCTTCTTTTTTATTATTTAACACAAGGGATGTTATGTCTCCTGACTCGTGTGCCTCACCTTGTTGCTGAATGAAGTAAAACTTCACCGAAATCATGCACGGGCCTCCTGCCACAGACGGCGTCCTGCTGGGGTGACGGCAGGGATTTCTTCTTTCTGTCACATCATTTACACAAATGGAAGTTGAAAACAGGGTTTCCAACATGGAGCTGCCTCCCAAATTAGCACCTTTTTTTTGCATCTGGCTGTGAAGAAAGGTCAGAATAGATACCTGTTTCTATAAGTACGTGTTAAACAGGTGTAATCCAGGCCACCTTCAGCACCAAGTTCACTCCTCTTCTTCCTTCAAAGTGTGAGAATCTACAATACATGTTTCTTGGCTATAGGCCAGACATGGTGAACGACTTATAAAAGGATATATTTGGTGTCACTCTAGTTCCTCTGAGATTGTCAGGAGTCATAATTACCTAAACTTAAAGAGCCCCATGCGCTTTGTGGCTTAGATTAGAAAGAGGCATATAAGAAAGATAAAAACACTTCAGTACCTGCACTAACACAATGCAAATATTTAGTTTTCCTAAACTAAAACTTAGTAACAATCAGTTTATATGGTTTGTTTCCCTCAGAAATACAAATAAAACAGAAACACTGAACTAACTTTTGCAGACAATGCATCAAAAAGGCTAAAACTTAAGGCAAACTTCTTATTATGAACATTACTGTGAACCGATGGTTAATTTTGTGTATGTAATCTTTGCTACAATCTGTACAATTATTTATTTATTATTCTTGAATATGGCAAAAAGTGATACCTTATTTGTGGTGTTATGTTCTGACTCCCTGACCTTCCTGTCAGCATTCAATTCGGAGATTATTCGGACACCAAAGTGGTTTAATAAGCACTTGTTGCCCTTGCACACTCATGGTATCCCTACCTCACTGCATGGGAGAAAAGCAAAACAATATGATTCTTAACTCCCCCTCAATCTGATTCCCACGCTTGCTTCAATCATCCTGCTCAACCTTTTTCCCAACTTTTAGACGATGCACTTTCACCCTCTTATTTGACACAAGTAACAGGGTTTACCTTTGTTAAATGTACGCATATTGTATTTATTTCAGAGGACCTAGACGTTGGTTTTTATGAGAATCTGTGGTTGTTGTTAAAGTACCAAAAGTATTTGCACAGAGAAGTGTTCTTTATGTGCTGTTTTACATACATAAACACATTTCAGTAATAAAGGAAACATGAATACCCATTGCATCCACTCTCTGTCTTTGAGCCCACAGCTGATAGAAAAGCCTATTGCCAACGCTCATGCTCATCCTGTCTTACATAATGACTGGTTAGAAGCTGAATAGGATCCAACAAGTAGATCACATGTCCACACAAGAGAAACACATTGTGTTTCAAATGGGAATCACATGTTTGATATAAAACCAGTGTGTTCCTGCCTGGTTGATCTGCTGTGCATCAAATATGCCCCCTACTGGTAGATAAAGAATACTACATGCTATAAAAACCTTCCCCTGTGTCAACTTGCATTTCTCATGTAGGTCTAGTTGTGTAAACTTATGGTGGCTAAAACTTGATTAAAAGTAAATACATTTTTCAATATGTTAATATCACAGACGGAGCTTTTTCCACGTGTTTACATGTTCATACAAGGCTCCCTTTTAGTTCATATAAATTAAGTCTTTTAGCAAGATTTTCCCCTCATAAACAAGCAGAATAGATAAAAAGTTGACCAAACACCATCTAATTACAGGTTATATACTTTGCATTAACCAAAAGTTTCATGCCTCATAAATTGAAGCTGTCACTAGCTCCCTCCTCTCTTTCATAGTCTCAGCACCATGTAAACAAGTCTCTGTTAACTGATCAGATCAACACTAAAGCCTATTGTATTGGAGTCCGGCTGTATTTTTCAATCAGCTACAGTTACACTGATTACTGGAACATAGTTTGAGGCAAGTGCATGCTTACAAATTAGCCATGACAACAAACAAAATGAGACGACATGTTTTTGTAAGGGTGCTGGGCTAATGGATTTCAATGCCTCTCATTGGACATTTAGCTCTGTAATAAGCTTGTAGCTCTTTTTGACCTTTTTAACTAAACATGTCCACTCACTATTCTCGTGCTACGTAGCGTGACGTAGTCAGTCAACAGCGAGGATCTACAGTAGGCTTAGCAGAACAAAAGCATAGGCCTATATACTACGCCCAAATACTAAGTATTAGTACAGGCTACTAACTTGTGTTTTTCCTTGTTTTATAATCCATTGTCATACACAAAGGTGACATTTTACTGCTTCTTTGAGTAAAACATTTAAACCATTACTAGGCTACACTATAAAACACTCAAAAAAACTGAATGTAGATTAACCCATAAGAATACAAACAGTTGTCGTATGTTACTATACTCTACAGTACCCTATACCTACCTAAGGAGGCCTACAGTTTTGAGGTAGCCTACATGCACTTTTCTTGAGTAGGCTATTTACATTTTATGTGTATTTACTGTTACTGTACATTGCCTGGATAATAACACAAGAATTTCCCCATTTGGGATCAATAAAGTATATCTATCTATTTACCTACCTACCTACGTTTAACTATATAATTTCCACCCACTGTTCTCGCACAGTGAGGATTTATAACACTACAGTAGGCTACGTAACAGAACAAAAACATGTCTATATACCCTAATACTACTCTTAGTAGAGGCTACTAACTTGTGTTTTTCCTTGTTTTGTATTCCATTGTCATATAGGCCTAAAGTACATATAAGCTACAATGATGCCATTTTGCTGCTTATTCAGTTTTGAGTAAAACATTTAAACTATTATAGGCTACACCATGAAAAACACAACAAAACTGCATTTAAAGTGCATCAGGAGGCAGTAAATCATAGTTATAATAAATATGTTTTAGTATTTTAAGTATAAACAATATAAGAATATAAACAGTGGTGTTACTGGACTACTGTGTATCAGTAGGCCTACAGTTTTAGCCTACTTGTACTTTACTTAAGTTGGGTATTTCCATTTTATGTTTAAAATAACATTTCTTTATAAAATTAACACTTGAAATGATGAAGGCACTTGCAAATTACAAGGTAGTACTAAATGTAAACCATACTTTAGTGTTTCATTTTACCTCTTTATTTAAGATTTCATTAAACTTTGTTTCTTTTTACAAAATGAACCAAAACACTGACGAGGAAGATCTTGGTTATAATAATGAGAATAAATATGAAACAAATTTAAATCATAACCTCTAAAACTAAAGAGAAATCAGGTTTAAATTGAAATGAAACACTATTACTAAGCTTGTTTACAAGATTATTAGTCAACGCTGATCTATAGAGGAAACCATTAAGTGTATCTTTGGATGGATGGAGGGAAAAACAACACTGAATGGAAATGCTATCGACTCTTCCGGCCCATAAAGAATTCATAAACAGTAACTTACTTTTACTCCACTATATTTATTTAACTGCTGTAGTTACTACTTTCCCTATCAAGACATAGATCACTTTATGCATTGTTATAGAATAAATTTTCCAACAGTGCATAAAGTTGCTCAACTAAAGCTCTACCTAAATGAATAAATCTGTATAATATTCCAATGTATCATATTCCAATAATAGCTATATATGATAAGACAACTCTTTGAATGAGGCTGTTTTACATAATGCATACTTTTATTTTTGATACTTAAAGTACATTTGCTCCTAATTCTTATGTACTGTACTTTTACTTCAGTAAAATTTCGATTCAGGACTGTAATGGAGTATTTTTTCATTGTGTTACTTATTACAAAAATATTAAAATAATTCTTCCATGCCTGGATATTAACTATATTAACTTACTATATAACTTATAAGTTAGATAAATAAAAATAATTATTTTATAC
>CAKAOI010032323.1:0-10630 GCA_916701655.1 Sebastiscus albofasciatus
AATGTCTAACCTTAACTATTAGAGGTCAATGCCTAACCTTAACTATTAGAGGTCAATGTCTAACCTTAACTATTAGAGGTCAATGTCTAACCTTAACTATTAGAGGTCAATGCCTAACCTTAACTATTAGAGGTCAATGTCTAACCTTAACTATTAGAGGTCAATGTCTAACCTTAACTATTAGAGGTCAATGTCTAACCTTAACTATTAGAGGTCAATGCCTAACCTTAACAATTAGAGGTCAATGCCCAACCTTAACTATTCAAGGTCAATGCCTAACCTTAACAATTAGAGGTCAATGCCCAACCTTAACTATTCAAGGTCAATGCCTAACCTTAACTATTAGAGGTCAATGCCTAACCTTAACAATTAGAGGTCAATGCCCAACCTTAACTATTAGAGGTCAATGCCTAACCTTAACTATTAGAGGTCAATGCCTAACCTTAACTATTAGAGGTCAATGCCTAACCTTAACTATTAGAGGTCAATGCCTAACCTTAACCATCTCACGAGATTCGCAAAATGTGCTTTATCTTCTCGACACGACCGTGGAAAAGACTCATAATAACTTCTCCCAACTACTAGAACCGAGAGGACTGTCAGGACTGAGTTATTGAAAATGACAAATGATTAAAGGCTTGTTATTGTCAGTTCACATCAGCATTACCTGTGACAGCTTCAGGATCAGCACTCTGGACAGCCGCTGTGATAAATACTAGGGATAATCTTAAAGAAACAAAGAGAAATAATTATTGAAATAGCCAGTGTCTTGTCTATGATAACATATTCTAATCTTTAAATTGTTCATGTTAATTTCTCCTCCAGATGCTCCAAAGCGTCCCTCGGTGTCAGTGAGTCCCTCTGCTGAGATAGTGGAGGGCAGTTCAGTGAATCTGACCTGTAGCAGTGATGCTAACCCAGCAGCTAGATACACCTGGTACAAGAATGGAAAACTATACCTTCATCCTCCCCTTAAAGAACCACAGCAGCTTGTCTTCAGCTCCATCCAGTCCTCTGACTCTGGATATTATAACTGTACAGCTGAGAACAAGCTGGGAGAGAGGATGTCTGAATACGTCTCTATTGATGTGAAATGTGAGTAAAACAACTTATTTAAAGATGGCAAATAGCGTAAATCTGTCCGGTCTTTGCAGGAGAAGATTTTATTGATCATAACTACTTTCTTCAGCTCTGCTTACTTCACTTTCTCAGTCGTCATTCAATGAGCAGCTCCAGGAGATTTTAGGAGTTTCATGCAGTTTTTGGGACTCAAACCGTCTCACATCCATTTGTCAAACCACCTTCAAAGTCCGAAATGCTTTTACACACAGCTATTCACAGTTTATGACTCAAATACCCAATAATATCTCTTAATGCATCTCCTCCAGATGCTCCAAAGCGTCCCTCAGTGTCAGTGAGTCCCTCTGGTGCGATAGTGGAGGGCCGTTCAGTGAATCTGACCTGTAGCAGTGATGCTAACCCAGCAGCTAGATACACCTGGTACAAGGAGAACCAAACACTGCTTCAGGAACCAGAAGGCATCTATCGTTTCACCTCCATCAGCTCTGAGGACAGAGGGATCTACTACTGCAAGTCTGACAATCAACATGGAGAGATCAACTCTGCGTCTCTATCAGTAGATGTTCAGTGTAAGCGGAAAACATTGGAAAATGAATACAGCAATTACATGAGCTTCCATGCATATAATAACACCACAACTGCAAATAATGTGACAATATGAAATTACATAATAAGCTCCTATAAAACTCCATGATCCCACTGACAGAATGGAAAAAATGTTATGAAGTTTGGACTATTGCTTTACTTCAGGTTTCATCCTGACGGTGGTCACTATACAGTACTTCAAACTGACCGAGCCTGACATGGCGCATCTCTAAGTAAATGCATGAATTCTTCCTTTTGCCAAAACTTGAGGTCCCAGTGTTGTGGTGCATGTGGGAGGCCACTAAGTTTCTTCACAGAAAAGGGCCAGGAAGAGGAAAGCGTGTGGCCAAGATTCATGTACAGGTCTATTAGTAGTTACTTTAGCCTGCTAGCTGGCGTTGTAGAGGTGACAACGGCCTGTCTCACAAAGCAGGATTTCCAAAGTGGATAACATAGTAACCTAAATACTTGTGTCGCTCCTCCTAGCTTGAAGCAGTCCATGACCAAAAACTAGCCTTTAAACAAAGATTCTTAAAGGGACTGTTTGTAACTTTTTAAGCGTATAAATGTACCGGGTTGGGACACATGCACGCTTGCATATGCGCGCTCACATGTGGCCGGAGCCTCGTCTCCTTTTGCCTGCTTGCCTTCACTCAGACAGCGCGCGCGTTCTCGCGTACTCGCTCCACCTCTAGACGTGAACGTGCGCTCACTCCACACTGCAGGAGAGTTAGTGTAGCTCTGAGAATATCTAGTGAATGTACAGTGGACGTTTGGTCAGAAATAACTGCTGCAGCTCCTCCAGACCAACAGAGGGTTCCCGTGTTTTGTGAAGTGACGGGGCTCCGCAGAGAGAAACGTTATCGTCTCGTTACCAACCGGGTGCCGGTGTCTTCTCTGTTCACTCCGGCTGCGGGTGGAGTGAACAGTGAGACTCGCTGCAGAGCCCCGCTGCTGAAGCCTGCGCTGAAGCAGGAAAAGCCAACACTAGGATCAGCATTGATTCATTACTGCCAAGCAGCTGAAATATAGAGTGATATTCTGGTTTTAGTTGACGTGTGTCGCCTCACTGTGTTGAGCGATGCTCGTTCATGTCCATTTAGAGCGAGCAGGCGCGAGCCCGACGCTGACTTTCGTTGAATTCACGGCCACAGGTGTCGCTGTTAACAAGCATTTCTGAAAGTTACAAATAGTCCCTTTAAGTTGTCTCTTTTTTTCTCTTCCAGATGCTCCAAAGCGTCCCTCAGTGTCAGTGAGTCCCTCTGGTGCGATAGTGGAGGGCAGTTCAGTGAATCTGACCTGTAGCAGTGATGCTAACCCAGCAGCTAGATACACCTGGTACAAGGAGAACCAACCACTGCTTCAGGGACCAGAAGGCATCTATCGTTTCACCTCCATCAGCTCTGAGGACAGCGGGATCTACTACTGCAAGTCTGAGAATAAGTACGACCGGATCAACTCCACGTCTGAACGCATAGATGTCCAGTGTGAGTACAAAACATCAGCAAATCACTTCAACACACGATGTAAACGTCTGATGAGTTTAGGCTGGGAGAAACTAAAGTAGCATCACAAAGGGTTTAAAGGATAGTTCCAAGTTTTTTAAGTTTTTTCCATCAATACGTTAAAAAGGTTTTTTTTGCCTCGGTAATCATTCCTCCTGCTCACATACTCGCCAACCTTGAGACCTTAAAAAAAGGGAGGATTTCAAAACCAAAGCGGGGTTCTCCGCCAGAAAAATGTATCTGTTCTGTGTTTACTTTACAAATCACACAGAAGAACACTGAAACAGCATTTTATGTTAAGCTTTTGATTTTCCCTTTAACTCCCAGGAAAGAAAACTCTCCATTTCTCTCTCCTTCTCTCGCTCACTGAAGGTCCTTTCAGACACAACACGACAACGCCACCACTGCGCTCTGAAACATGTTATTTTCAACGCCACAGCGGCTTTTTGCCGCATCGAGCAAAGCCCGACTTTGGGCGCTGCACGTTGTGGCGAGCGCAGCTCAAACATGAGCTCAAACTGCGCTGTCACGAACATCTAGACTGCCATCTTGGTTTTTGGTCGTTGCCATCTTGTTTTTTTGCAACCAGAAGTGACATGAGAGATTGGAGCTCAGTACGACAGAACGCTGAATAAGAGATTTTTAGGCGACCAAAAAGATTATAATTAACTCTGATGAAGTGAAAACTCGCTGTGAAAGGGTTGAAGTTCTATAAGATGAAAACACGGACAACTCTGAGACCGGACAACGCCGTGGTAGCGACCTGTCAATCACAAGGTAGCCCCGCGCTAAAGCATCCCCTGCTTCATGGTCTATCTGACTCTAAATGGGACCATCATTTACTAAATGAACATCATGCTGCATTGAAGAAGACTAGAAACTAGTGATTGAGACCATAAACTCATGTTTACAATGTTTACTGAGGGAATAAATCAAGAGAGAAGTAGACTCATTTTCTCATAGACTTCTATACAACCAGAGGAGTCGCCCCCTGCTGGCTGGTAGAGAGGACGCAGGTTTAAGGCTTCACTTCAGACTTCATGTTTGGAAGCTGCAGCACAGCTTCATTATATCAAGGGGGAGAATTATCAGATACGTTATGACATCTACTGTCTTTATTAAGGCGCCTCTCCCAGTAGGTGGCACTCAAATCAACAGTTGTATTTCTACACTCATCTCCTCCAGATGCTCCAAAGCGTCCCTCAGTGTCAGTGAGTCCCTCTGCTGAGATAGTGGAGGGCAGTTCAGTGAATCTGACCTGTAGCAGTGATGCTAACCCAGCAGCTAGATACACCTGGTACAAGAAGAATGAAGACTCACCAAAAGCATCAGGACAGATGTTCACCATCACTGACCTCAGAGCTGAACACAGTGGGGATTATTACTGTGAAGCCCAGAACGACAGAGGACGTCATAACTCCACCTTACATCTGCGTGTTGTTGCAGGTAAGTCATACTGTTTAGCCCATGAAGATCTGTGATTTTATGTCTAATTATCTGTTACCAATGGACCAGAACGACCTGTAACTCCATAATGAATCGTTTCCCAGGTTCAATGAAATCAGTAGCTGCTGGATCAATCACTGCTATTGTTCTGGTTATCATCTTCCTCACTGCTGCCTTCCTGTTGGTCAGGTGAGCAGTTCAGCTTTACTGTGATTATATTCAGTAATGCATCTTAAATTCAAGTCAGTTGTTTGAGTAACTTTAATTTGATGATTCATTTATTCATTCTCCAGAAGAAAGAGGAAACAAACCAGCGAGCCTGGAGAGAGACCCGACAACAACGCTCAGGTTAGGAAGAAACATTTGAATAGTGCTTTGTGTCCCTCTTTGGATGCTTTCATCCTGTTAATTTCTATTTGATAAACCTATTCGCCAACACTGTGGGTGAAGAGGCTTTGGCCCTTTTATTGACGACGTTTACATGCACAAAATATTCAGTTTTTTTGCCCTTATTCCAAAGAAGACAATATTCCCACTAAGGTGTTGTAGGGATTTGGCAGTAACAGGTTTGGTTATTAGAAAATTAATTAATAATAATAATAGAATTATTAATATTAATAATAATTATCAATAAACATTAATAATAAACGGGGCACCACCCTGGAATCAGGGACAAATAACCCAAACGTTAACATAGTCTCATTAAATATACTAAACTATCAATTTGGAACGTTGATTAATAATTAAAATAAGAACTATAACCAAAATAAATAGTAAAGGTTGAAGGATATCGGAGTTCTTGACATAGCAGAGGTTGGCATTATTCACTCTTGTACAACATTAAACAGACCAGCGTGTATATTCCACAATCATTTATTTACAAGATAATAAAGGTTTAAAACACAATATTAATCTAACTAAATAACTAAACTAAACAAACCAAACAAAGTGTGTAAGCATGCGTGTGTGCGTGTGTGTGAGAGAGAGAGAGAGAGAGAGAGAGAGAGAGAGAGAGAGAGAGAGCGAGAGGGGGAGAGAGACAAGATGGCTTCTTGTCTCAAGATGTCTGCCTACAGACCAAAGGGGTGAGCACTGTAAAACTACAAAGATGGCAGGATCAAAGATGGCCGCCAACATGTCACCACATGCCTCTTTGTTCTTCGGAGCACATGTGCTCAGGAAGGACAGAGTGATGTGGGGTTAAGATTATCTGAAGCTGTATGTTCACAGGTCATGTATGTGATCTTTATGTGTGTCAGATAATTCAGTGGGCTAGAAAAGATGGTTAGTTTGCATGCAAGACCTTGTCTATGTGAAGCATAAACTAAACACATCAGATGTGGCGAAGCCAGCTACCCAAATACAAATAACTACAAATAATATCACAACAATCAAACTCAACGAATAACATTAATCATATCAGTACAAGTACATTCTAGAAATCAAAGTTGAACAGTCTTGCTCAGCGATGTGTAATTACTAATGCTAAGGTAAGCCCAGTACGTTACCGATCCATGGAAGAAAAGGGTTTGCAATTCCATGTGTTGAAGTTGTGGTTCCAAGTCAAAGATGTCGTCTTTGCTGTGCTCCAATCAAGTTGTGCAGATTGGAGGAAGCTGATCGCTCCAATACTTCTTCCCAGCAGCTTGATAGCTTGGTGCTAACTTCCTTGCGGTTGTTGCTTGAAGTTAGTAGGTAAAAAGACAGGCTCTCACGTCTTCTGCCTTAGAGGTTCCTTGTGTTCCTATGTCTGTTTCCTAACAGGCCATAGATTTGAGCAGAGCTGCTTTGCGGCTTCTGGTCTGAAGAGCAGCTGCTCACCTCCACAGGTCAGGAGAGGTGAGAAGAAGAGAGGGAACAAAGAGATTCCTCTGGTTTTGTCCTGGGTGAATTTCACTCATACTGAGCTGAGCTGAGTCCATGGGTCAAGGATCATGTTGCTGAGTTCCTGTGGTCACTTGCCACCAGTCATTTTGGTGGGTCCCTACAGTGTTTACATGGCTAATGAAAATTAATATTCCACTAATATTCCCGTTTACAAGCAGCCGTGCATACTCCGATTAACGTAACCGGTGGTGAACGCAGCCTCCTTCTTTCATTCCTTCAACCACCTTCTTGAAAAGGTTGGCGTTGTGATATTTGTGCATATCCAGAAACCCGTTAATATCCAAGTCTTTCATAATGTTTAACAGTAGGTGTGTTTCTCCTTCTTTTCTTCTGGGCATGCATCTCTGCAAACTGTCGGCTATAGTTGGTTTGTGTACAACGCACAGAGCTGGACGTAAACAGGCAAGAGGTCGTCATAAAAACCCCTGATTAGACGCATATTGTGAATGTGCTGTATACATGTACAAATAATGCTCCTAAAATCGGAATAATATCAGTATATCCCACATGTCTTAATTGGAAAATGCTCCATTCAGAATGAGACCTAATTCAGAATATCCAAATGGAATCTGCTGTTTCTTCATAACCTTTATTTAACTAGGAAGTCACATTGTGATTAAAAACCTCTTTTACAAGTGAGACGTAGCCAAGACAGGGTGAAATAGCAGCATCCAACACATAACAAGGCAACATTGAATCAGGACAGCAACAACAGGTACGACAATAATCACACAATAACACACAGCATCATCATACAGAGCATTAACAGGGGAGCATGTTGGTCATGTGTTTGCTCTTTGATTGAAACAACTGCAGCTTGCAGTGACCACTTCCTTTATTCTGTGTTTAAGATAATTTAAAGAGATAAGGGTCTCAAGTTTAAGCTTGGCCTGCAGATGGTTCCAGGACCAGGACCAGGACCAGGACCAGGAGCAGGAGCAGGACCAGGACCAGGAGCAGGACCGTAGTGGATCAGGCTGGTTTTGCCAGCTTCTGTACTGATAGAAGGAACTTTAAAACTGACCTTAGATTATAACTGTTTTGGAGCATTACGAACTTCCGGCTTCAGTAAGTCAGAAGTTTGCCAGCGATGATCTCATAGACTAAAGTGTACCAGTGTTGTAACCTCCGCAGAGTGAGGGATGACCATCTTTCCATGCTGTATAAGGTACAATGACGGGTCCTAAAGCCAGAATTAGTGACATACCTCATGGTGAGTGATACCGGGGGTCAGGTTTAGACGGAGGTGGACGGTGAGGCGGACCTGTCAATAGTATCACCAAAATCAATCTGAGTCAAGAAAAGGCCGGCAACTAAGTGTTTTCTTGATGCCGTGGAACAACAGGACTTTAGCCTGAACAGAAAACCCAGAGTGAATGTTTATATGACCCGCATCAAATTCACAATATTGCCATATTGAGAATAATAGAGGAATATTAGTGTGCATGTAAACGTAGTCATTGTTGTTGTTTCATATATATAATTTATATACACCTCTCTAGCCACACGTACATGTTAGCAGTTTGTAAATGAAGGGAAATCAGGTAATCCTTGAACTTTATTGACCTCTACTGGTGATCAGGAGGGATTACAACGACACAAAAACAAGTGACCTCGAGCTTGTGGTTCGCTGAGGCCTGATGCCACGACACGAAGAACATGACATAAATGTTGAAGCCAGGAATTACTAACGCTTGTAAGAACAAGCCCCTCACCTTTAACCCTGCAGATGTTTTACTATATGGTCAATATAAATAACCTACTTATGTACGCTTCTATCGTCTATGTGATGTTTGTCCTTCAGGTGAACATGGGTTCTTCAGTGTATGACAGGCCTTCAGCTGCATTAAGACCAGTGGAGCAGCAGGACGACCTTTGCTACGCCAGCGTGACCTTCTCTAAAACCCAGGAAGATCCTCTCTACGCCAACATCAGGCCAGCTCAGCCCCACAGACACGAGGAGGAAGAGGAGGAGGAGGAGGATGTGGACTACACCGTTGTCAACATTAAGCGTGCCAGAGCTACTACAGAGTGAGTCTACGAGAAACTTTGGAGTGGACCATGTTTTTATTCCCCCCGTTGTATTGCTGTTCTTAGTTAATACTGTGAGGGGTTTTACCGAGTTAATAATTCTCTAAGTGTGTTTTTCTTTCTTTCACAGATCAAGTCGAGAGGCTGTGGAGGATTCGGGTGCACTGTACAGCGCAGTCAACAGGAAAACAAGAGTATGAAGACAACACCTATCTGTGGTCTGTTACTTTACAGTGTTTAAGCAGGTTCAACACACATTTATGAATATTAGATCTGAGTGGATATAACCTTTGTTATGACATCCAGCGACGCCTTGGTCAGAGTATTATCAGTTAACTAAGGGGTGGTAAGCTGGTCATTTATAAATACCGTTACAGAATTAGCTGAGAAATGTTACTAAGGAGTAGGGATGCACCGATGCCGATACCAGTATCGGGTATCGGATCCGATACTGTGCTCATGTACTCGTACTCGCAAAACGGCTCCGATACAACGGCACCGATACCACTTTACAGCAGCGTGACGTTAACCCCTCGTCACCATCTTTCGGGTCCTCACACTCCACCTCCCTGACGGTGCGGACTAGACAGGCCGGGATCCCACCTCAGCCAGCGCGCGCCGGCCCTCACTTTCATTGCGCTACGGGGTTTTGCTTGCACCCTCTGACTCGCACATTAGACTCCTTGGTCCGTGTTTCAAGACGGGTCGGGTGGGTTTCCGACATCGCCACAGACCCCTGGTGCCTTTTACGTCGGCCGAGCCCCAATTTGGCGGCACGACGTGGTTGGGGCGCACTGAGGACAGTCCATCATGGTCAACAGTCGCACTGGGAGCATGGGGGCCTCCCCGGCGGGGAGAGAGGGCGCAGCGAGCCCTTTGTCCACGGTGCGGCGAGGTCCGGGCGGGCAGCGCTGTAAAGCTGCGGCCGGGAGCCACCTTCGCCCCGAGCCATCCCAAGCCGACCTAGAGCCGGTCGCGGCGCACCGCCTCGTATGCGGGACTCCCCAGCCTGCCGTGTGTCGCTCACACCCTCCAGCTGGCTGTTAACGAGGGTCTTTTGGCACAGAGAAGAACTCGTATCGGTACTCGGTATCGGAGAGTACCCAAATGTAAGTACTTGTACTCGGTCTGTAAAAAAGTGGTATCGGTGCATCCCTAGTAAGGAGTAATATTTTACTGCCAGCGCTTGCAAACCATCTTATCAAATACATTTCTCTATATACAGTACATCTGTACCACAGTCTTTCTCTGCTCTGCTGGTTTTTTTCAGTTTAATTATCTGTTTTTGTTTTCAAATATCGCCAATATGATATATTTCTCTGCTCATTTTCTCAAATTTGACTTCTGGAACATCCCAATGGGTGCAGTGGTTAGCGCTGCAGCCTCACAGAGAGAAGGGTCGCAGGTTCTCCCCCCGTGTTGGCGTGGGTTCTCTCCGGGTTCTCTCCGGGTTCCTCCCACAGTTAATTGTTGACTCTAAATGTCCCGTAGGTGTGAATGTGAGCGTGAATGGTTGTCTGTCTCTATGTATCAGCCCTGCGATAGTCTGGAGACCTGTCCATGGATGGATGGATGGATGGATGGATGGATGGATGGGTGGATGGATGCATCCCAATCTAGTGTTTTGTTTAAGTACTCATCTCACAATTTAAATTAATTTGTATATTTGGTTAATTAATTTATAATTTGGTTTTGTACTTATTTCACTGTTTTCTTCCTCTGGCTGCAGTTTGTTAAACTGATTTGTATTGTTTAAATAATATAATATTTTATTGAATAAAGATATTTGGTTAATAAATTGTTCCAACTGCCAACATGTTTCTGCAAAGTGTCCAGTGTTCATAAGGCAGGTCTGTTAAGTGTTGGATTTCTCGGTAAAAGCGGTGCCTTTTATTTAACCTGACCCTCCAGATGGTTTGCTACACAGAGTACTACAATAGTGCTGTAGTGAACTAGTGGTGTAGGAAGGATTTAGATCTCATACTCACTTAAAAGTAGCATCACCACAGTGTAGAAATACTCTGTTACGAGTAAAAGTTCTGCATTTGAAAATGTACTTAAATGTAATGGGGATCATGCAGGTGGTCATGTAGGAG
>CAKAOI010032331.1:0-77977 GCA_916701655.1 Sebastiscus albofasciatus
TAATAAAGTGGCCGGTGCTAGTACCGGGTGGTCTTCTGCTGCTGTAGCCCATCTGCTTCAAGGTTGGACGTGTTGTGCGTTCAGAGATGGTATTCTGCATACCTTGTTTGTAACGAGTGGTTATTTGAGTTACTGTTGCCTTTCTATCATCTCGAACCACTCTGCCCATTCTCCTCTGACCTCTGACATCACAACAAAGCATTTTCGTCCACACAACTGCCACTCACTGGATATTTTCTCCTTTAGGGACCATTCTCTGTAAACCCTAGAGATGGTTGTGCGTGAAAATCCCAGTAGATCAGCAGTTTTTGAAATACTCAGACCACCAACAACCATGCCACGTTCAAAGTCACTTAAATACCTTTTCTTCCCCATCCTGATGCTCGGTTTGAACTTCAGCAAGTCGTCTTCACCACCTCTAGATGCCTAAATGCATTGAGTTGCTGCCATGTGATTGGCTGATTAGCTATTTGTGTTAACAAGCAATTGAACAGGTGTGCCTAATAAAGTGGCCGGTGAGTGTATATAGTTTTGTATAAATGTCTGATGTGCCTGCTTTTGTTGTAGCTGTTATGTTTAGTTGTTATAGGCCAACACAAGCCAAGCAGCTGTATAGCTAGATGTTGAATTTCTGTCAGGTTTGCCTAGTTTCACCAGTGTGTTATATTGTTTATTACTGTGTTCCAAGTTTTCTGCTGCCGTTAAAATTGAATTTTCCTCTGGATAAATAAATTACTCAACTATTATTTCAGAGGGAGGAAAAGGAAAACGGATCTTCTTGATGAATGTTTTTTGCCTCGCAGACGTATAAAAAATAAAAGGCGTGGGATCAAAAAACAGCAGCTGTGCTTTGAAAATAAACCGACCCATTCATCACCGTTATTTAGATGCCCTTTTCTGCAACGACTTTTAAACACCACCATACTAATCAATGAGTAACATTCCTGTCAGAGGGTTTATTGATCCTGTGATACTTTGACTCAAAGTTGAAAATTGATTTATGCATTTCCAAGAGAAAAAAAACAATTCAGTGACGCCCTTAGCATTTAAGAATTACAGACAGGAAGGTGAACAGGAGTTAATCAAACGTAGCATCTGAAATGCTCTTTAGAGGAAGTCAGGGAGGTTGAGCTCATCTTGCAAGTCTCTAAGTTTTATCCCTCTGGTTTTTGTGACTGTTGCTTTCATACGCTGGCAACATCAACTCATAAGAAAACAACCAATTTCCAAAAAAGAGACATTTTGTTGATGGTTTCTGTCTGGACTCCTGTCTTACAAAAGTACTTGTCCCACAGATGCAAATGTGGGGAACACTTAAGATTTTCCCCTTGAGATGTGCCAACCACTCCCTGTTAATGCCAACTTTAAATCTTTATTCCCCATCGAAAGAGATACAACAATCTCATCTCAAGCATTAAAAGTTATCTCTCTGTCTGGCAGTCTGCATTAAAGTTGGAAGCCCAATTGTGTTATTACATTTACCTGTGCCAAGAGGGCATAATGGCTCCCAGAGGCATTTATTCCTGAAATTACCTCTGCTGTTATTACAGCAAGTGTAGGAGTATAATGACTCATTTTTAAGGGGCAGATTGCGTGATTGGATTTTAAATGTGGGTTTACTTTATTTGAGAGCTGCTTTGACTTTGAAGGTCACAGGTGCCAGTTCAAAAACTCTGAAACGTCAAAGGAAAATACTTTCGTCAAATCCCTCCTGATCACTTGTATCCTACGAACGGCCAAACTGAATAACAGTGGAACTTCATTGACATTTGAAGGCTAAACTGAGGCCAAAGTATGATGACTCACTTCTCATTTCCTGGCTCTTTCAATCAAGTCTTTTTGAGTAATGTGTACTATCAGACATAGTCAGAAAGGAAGGCTGTGAGACGCACAAGATGACGTCCTGCAAAAGATGAAATACATTAAGACGCCCTGTATGACGATTGAGACACATTTTTATTGCCACATACCAAAAGACTAGCAATATATCTGTTGAGGTTTGACAGGATTATTGATCCTAAACCAATGACTCAGCAATTATTTCGAATGTGCTGACGTTCCTGCCCTGCAGGACATATTTTCCAGTCTCTGGTTTGAAACTGAAAAACTGCTCAACCGGTAAGGATCATGTATTTATAATGTATCGAATATACCATATAATACATCCAGTTGATTAACACCACAAGCTGAGTTGAATCAACACCCCCCCCAAAGCAGTCTCAACAGAAATATATCACCATAAAGGCCTCAGTATATGCTTTAAACAAAGTACTTGTTGGATTGTCTGACATTGAATGAAAGAAACCAATTTTTTTTAACTTTCCAAAACAGACAATTCATGCAGTGAATGGTCGGGTGTGCAGAGGTTTATCACTCACTCACTTACTTACGTCACCTTTTGTTTGTACAAACACGAGTGCAGCACCATGAATGCCCTTGAGGACAGTCTGTTAAGAAGCGTGCCCTTATCGTCATTGGTTCGATTCCAACAAGTCCTCCAAATTAAATGGCAAAATATGTCATTTGCCCATGGCTTCTAGATTGACGCACAGAAGTGCCTTCTAATCTGAAGCCCCTATCAGCAGGACAACATCAGGTGTTTGTGCCTTCCAAAACTGTTACAATTCACTGTTGAAAAACTGTTTGACGATGTGACAACAATGTGGTTAAGGTTTGGTTAGGTTTAGAATAGGGCTGTCAATCAATTTAAGTATTTAATCGCAATTAATCGTATGATTGTTCACAGTTAATCGCAAATTAATCACACATTTTTGTATCTGTTCAAAATGTACTTTAAAGGGAGATTTGTCAAATATTTGATATTCTTATTAACATGGGAGTGGGCAAATATGCTTGCTTCATGAAAATGCATGTACATATATTTATGATTGGAAATCAATTAACAACACAAAACAATGACAATTGTTGTCCAGAAACCCTCACATGTACTGCATATAGCATAAAAAAATGCTATATGAAATACATCTTGCAGATCGAAACTTATATTAATGAATATACCTGCCAATAATGAAAGGTTTAAATGCCTCAGACAGATTATTTTATAGGTTTGGCTTAATGGATTGCTATGTTTTAATAAAATACAGTATTTGCCCTCACTTTCATATTTGTTGGGACTTCATAAGGACACTTTTCCTTCACTGTTTTTTTTGAGGTTTTACTGTGTTTATATCTAGCTTCATATTTTCCAGTTGCCGTATAGTCAGTCTTTGTATCTTGCTGAGTGTATTCAACTTATTTATAAATCTAGTGGTTTGCAGTACCTCTCATTCATGCATGAATCTTAATTATGTTGTTAAATTCTGCCAAAACACAGCAATCAAGCCAGATTGTGGCTGAAGAGCTCTATTATGTGACAATTACAATTAGCCGACTGTTTTATAGCAGTGAAATTAAGCAACTCAGATAAACAAAAAGAGCTGTCAACAGCAGCAGCAGAAAAACAAGATTTAAGTGAGTGTGTGACGGAGGTAATGAGAGTGCAAGTGCAGCTGATTGAGATGAAAAACTGCAACCAGTCTCTATTTTTGTCAATGTGAGCTTTTTCTCTCAGTGAGCTGAGGATTCATGAAATAATTACTTTGCACTTACAGACGTGTAGGTTTTACTTCTATACTCTACTCTCACTAATTAAATCTCTTGTTAATATAACAAAGTTATTACACTGTACAGTTTAAAGTCATGACACGTGGGTGTTTTCTCTGAGGATTCCTCTGGCAAGAATGTTAGATCTCATTTAACACCCACAGTGGATATTATAAAATAATTATGCACATTACAAAGCAGTGACGGTCGCCATGACTCAGCAGACAGAGATTGTGAGTTTCTTCACTTTCTATAGAACGTAAAGGATGAAAATGCCACTGTGCTGTCCACACTGTTTGATTGACAGATGGTCTCTAGAAAGACATTAACATTATCGCTATTATGTTCCATTAGTGTGTGGGAGTGAAAGTCCTTTTCTATTCTGTTCTATACTTTATCTATAATACCTCCTTGTCCTTGCTTTCCTGGAAACAGTAGATTGCAGTTGCATTTCATATAAGAGAATCATATCACAAACTTAATTCCCTTTTAGTTGAAAGAGCCGATGCAGAGAGAGTCCTAATACAAGAGAAGGACGCCGGGAGGTTTTCACAGCTGAATAAAAATAAACGTGCACCACATAGAGTATTTTATGTACCTCTCAGAGGTGCATTACTGCTGGGGAAAAGTAATTAATCAAAGGGAGGACAGAATGAAACTTTACTGGTTTACCTCGTGCATTGTATTGTTGCTGACAAAACACAATCCTCCACTGGAGCAGGACTAGAGGAGTAGTGTTTTATTGTATTGAAGCTTTTTGGTATCTTTCACCAAAAATGCTTCTTTCCTTTTAGTGCACCACTGAGTTGGCTGCTTTCCTACGATTTGTGATGGAGTAAGTGAAGCATGCATCATATTACAGTGAGATCATTTCACTGTCCTGTGCTGCAGGCACGTTCCCCGTTTCAAGGAATATAAATGTACCGTGGATTTCCATCCATTATCCTGTTAAACAGTGATTGATGTAGTCAGGCCATACAGACAAAATATAGCATCCAGGACATCCAGCTCAAGGTTATATAGGTCAGTCCTCTGAGAGGAGCTGCTTAGTATGGTATATTAAAGAGGGCAACCTGGCTTGGTTCATGACTGGAATTATAAACTACAGTGTTTTTCTGTGTCGTCTCTGAAGGACTATTTTGTTTAGCTTATTGTTCAGACATCATAACATTGTCTTGAACAGTAGACTACTTGTCCAGAATGCCAAATGAGGATAATTGTCTTCAGTATTTTTATGGACAAAAAGTAAAATCTAGGCCTGTTACGATAACAGATTTTGTTGAATGATATATTGTCCCAGAAATGATTTTCGATAAACGATGTTATTGTCATTTTAAGTCAATTTTATGCCACAGATATAATGATAATGTAATAGCATAATAATGCAAATACACCCTTTAAAAGAGCAATGAACTTTTTTTTTTTTTTTTTTTTTAATATTCAGCCATTGGAATTGGACTGTGAAAAAAAATGTAAATATCCTAAATACATAAAAGATAAATAAAATAAAACCACACAACCAAAACAATAAATAAGATGGACTCTCGGGCTGTGTTAACAAAAATGGGCAATGTCTTAAAAACCCTGCTGTTTATTCTAGTATCATGTTGGCTAAAATGTTGATGACATTCGTATATAAACAAACACATGTAAACACAGCGGGCAAAAGATGAGATCCGCCGGGCCTGGGAAGACTCCCCGCCGGGCCTAAGCATTGGGGAATTATGTATTCTTAAGATGTTTTTTAAACTAAAATGTGTTATCTACGTAGCAAACTCCTTTAAGGCATAACTCAGTGCGTAGGTTGTGTGCTTAAGGTTAACGAGTGTCAGTGTGTGGTAGAGAGAGAGAGAGAGACACAGAGAGAGCGTGGGTGAGACGGAGTGACGGTGAGATGAAGTCAGCCATAGCTGTGAGCATAGCAGTGCAGTGCGTCTACAGTTTAAGCTGCCGGTGAATAAATGATACAACTCCTCAAGACATAAGCCAAGTTCCCGTGTCTTGAAGGGTTTTCTCATACATGACGCATCAGCCCAGCACAGCAGGGGCTTACGTCTCCATTACAACAGGGCTACTACCGCCGCCGGTCCTAACAACTTTTCTGGCAGAAACCCTGGATATAATAATTATTGTGAGTGACTGGCCTATTAAAGTCCAAAAAGTGAAAAAAAAATTTCTAGAGAATCCTCATGTTTCTGAATTGCAAAATAAACGGTATTGATTAGAAGCCAGCACTACGCTGTAAAGTCTACAGGTTAGTATTCAGTATTCACAGAAGCACAGCAAACTGTGGTCATTTCATCTAAATATCACAGCAATGTAGCCAAGATAAACCACTAAACAGGTTTCACAGCTAGTCTACACCATGACTCAGTGAAAGAACCCCCCATTCAAATACGCTTTATGGTTTTTAAAGCTTTAAAACTCTGTCTCTGTGGGGCCTTGTGGTATAGATTTCTGGATAATCAGAAGGCTTGAAATCCATTAGCTGGATATTATAGTGCAAAAGATGAGAATGCATTTTTGAGTCTGCAATAACTACATGAGGATGATGGACCCGAATGGCACAGAGCCATCTCAGTCTCCTTGGAGTCTCCTCTTCTTCAAAACCATCTGGATCTGCTATAATTATCTCTGTGCATATTTGTCATGAGTGGCATGGAGATGATGGTTTGATGTATGACCCAGGAGAAATAACACATTCGTTCCTCGTGCACCTCATGATTTTAACTCAAGCTTGTGTAACTATTGTCTCTTTAAGTATTTTTTTGAAAAAGGTTTATGTAGTCACTTTTAAAAGTTATTTTACTCATGTTGTTTTAGCGATGCTGTTGGCGTGGCTCTACAGTACCACTTTGGTGGTCCAGACTGAAATATCTCAACAGCTATCGAGTGGATTGCCATACAATTTACAACAGATATTCACGGTCCCCAGAAGATGTGTCCTAATGACCTTTGTGATCACCTGACATTTTCTTTAGCGCCACCATGAGGTTGACAGTTTTGGTTCAAAGTGAAATGTCTCAACAAATATGAGACGAATTGCCATGAAATTTGCTCCAGACAGTTGTGGCCCATTGAGGATTGATCCTACTCACTTTGGTGATCTCCCAAGTTTTCCTGTGGCACCACCATGACGTTGACATTTTGTGTTTTTATTGAACTTTTATATTTGAATACTGAATATCTATATATTTATTTTATTGATCTTGACAACTATTGGATGGATTGCTGTGGCATTTGGTAGGTACACACATTCACGGTCAAACGAATGGACAAATTGTAAAAACGTTGTTCTCTTGATCTTTCATTTAACGCCAACATCAGGTCAAATGTTGTTTATTATCCAATACTTTGGTTTATGAACAGATATGGAGATGGGAATCGAGAAACGGTTCCACATTGTCCGATTCATCGGAATTGTATGCCTCCGAGGTTATTAATTCCTTTTTATTGATGCTGGCATGTTTTCTTCCGTCAGTTGCGCATTGTTTACGCTGCTGGAAGCGTGCAACAAGTAGGAGTCAATGCGGAGAGGAAGAAAACGGTCCAAAGTGCCAGTTTTATATTTGTTTCAAGCTTACTCCCTTTTTAAAAAGGAGTATTGTAATTGAATAAAATATTACTTTTTATTTATTTTGTCAGTCATTTTTATATTTGTTTTCCAAATTATATCCTCTGACACAGAAAATTTATCAGGAATCAATAAAGAATGGGAACGACAAGCAGAATTGATAATGGCATTGGCATCAGTAAAATCGTATCTATTCCCATCCCTACTTGCAAAACTAATTCCCACCATCCTCAGCTGTACTTTGTAAACTAAGAGGGTAAACATTATAAAGCACAGTTGTGCCTAATTATCGGACCCTCAGAGCCGCCCTGAGTCTTGTTTTTATTCATGCCATGATGAATATGTTTACTATGTCTGTCTGCTGGCTTTTTAATTAAACCATAACCAAAAAATGTGTTTAGCAGATTTTGTTGTTGATCTAGGTCTTGGATTTCCACGGCTGAGCTGAATAGTTTTGATTTCTGCAGCTGTAACTATATTAATGATAAATGAAGCAGCTGTTTAGAGGCTGCTGCTATGAAAGTTTAACAATTGTAGAGGGTTGGCAGAGGTTTGCACTCTCTACCGAGAGCCTTTTTTATTTTTGAATAACTACTTTTTTCATGTCTGATAGACTATAAAAGGAAAGGAAAATTCCCCCGCTTCACTCGTCAGCAGGGACGGATGGCTGCGTAAATTCCTCTAATCCTTTCATGAATATCTCACATCAGAGCAGGTGAGATATTCAGAGGGAAATGGAGTGGAAAAGCTGTCACAGTCCACCGTGTTGTCAAGTCAACGGCCCCTTTGAGAAGTCCAGACCATCGAAGTGCCATGCAGCTTGTTATCTCTTCATGCTCAGTGTGTGCTGGTGGTCAATGAGTGAAGCCAAAGAGCCAAGAAGCTGTCAGCGAGGGTCCGCGGTGACACAAACCAGACCCACAAGTCATTTCTGATGTTCAGCTCTATGGCAGGATTTTAAGCTGTGGGGGAACAGTCTCACACACTGGACACAGCATTTCAGAAAGACTCATAACTCACAACTGTGTTAAAACTCTCTCTAGGGGAAGGAGGGAGGAACACTTGTCTACCTAACTTTATCCAGTTACAAAAAACATAGAAACTAATGCAGTG
Source organism: Sebastiscus albofasciatus (assembly GCA_916701655.1). NCBI lineage: Eukaryota > Metazoa > Chordata > Actinopteri > Perciformes > Sebastidae > Sebastiscus > Sebastiscus albofasciatus. The sequence continues at coordinate 8,291 of CAKAOI010032331.1, forward strand.
GTTTTACACCGATGTTTCAGTGTACCTAGGGCATGCACTGAGTATGCTTTCTTTTGCTCTAGTTATACATGTGTGCTGATATAATGATATACATAAACAGGAGTGGAAGGGAAATAAGGACGCACAGGTGGTGCCCAATCAAAGAACTTAACAAAACAAAACTCGCCTAGAAAAGAACATGGAGTGATAAGAAAACCCAATTATTCTTAATGAGCCACAAACAAAACACAGAGTGTGACACTCACCTCTAAAACAGTGTGTTTAACAGAAGTAAAAACCACTCAGTGTAAAGCAGGACCCCGATCTTAGCTGGCCCTTCTCGCTAAAACTGAGAGCATAATTGGGCAATTTCTAGAGTTAACTCACAAGGGCAAAATAGTCAGACACTCTGGTTAGTCAAAAATATGCAGAGAGGTAGACAGCAAACACTAATGGCCACCAAAAATCAAAAAAAGAAACAAAACAGCCAGGAGACTAGACTTGAATTTTGGCAACGGTTGCACTAACAGTACAGAAATCAACAAACACTTTAATAAACTCTTAGTTGTAACACAGCCAGTGCTGAGGAACGACACAAGACACAAGAGGCAGCGAAGAGAGTACAGGGTCTATTTTGTATAACAACACAAACAGATAACAGTTGCTATTACTGCTTGAATGAACCAGGGTCAGTATCCTTGGACAGCTCCCTCTCTGCTGACAGCAGCGAGGTCAGGACCCTGGAGAGCGCCTGATGCTGGACGCCTTTTGTAATTTGGCACTTAGATAACTGAAGATTGCAAAAAAGAAATTGTTTAGAGCTGAGTTGCACTACAGACAAGGTTACCTAGTGTTGTATAACGAGCTGTTGACACAATGTACATAAATCAGGCCAATAAGGACACATGATATTGAGTAAACTTGAAATAATATGATTATGGAAACAAAGTGACATGTAGGCCTAATATTATTGATTTTATTTGTTGATACAGATTAAAATGTATTAAATTACCCAAAGAAAATTAAATCAATTGAATCCAGATATTTAGTAAATGTAATTTAAATACAGCCAGATTTTGTGTAAATATTAATACATTTTCTTTGTAAATTTAATTTGGATTTATTACATTTTTTCAGTTACATTACATTTTTTTATGTAGCCTACATTTGAGTAACTTTAATACATTTTTTATCAGTTACCAATCAGATAGTACCAATCAATTTTGGTACTATCTATTCAATAATAGTACGTATCACTTTATTGCCATAATCTTTGATCAGCGATCAGATTTTTTTATGGTGCAGTTTCTATTTGTGTTCCTCGGCAGCTGGGATTGTTCAGCTCAGGTGCTTGAACTTGGCCTTCATCGACTAATTAATTCTCCATGCTTCCCACAGATTTGCACAAATATGTGCTATTTTCCATCTCATCACGAAAATGTCAGAAACGTGAAATAACTCCGATAAAGATAATTATACTGATTTTCCTGGAACTTTAAGCTTTATAATTTTTCAGAAACCACTCTTGCTTCTCCATCCTCCCTTTAATAATATTAACACGTTGTCATTTTAATGCAGCTTTCCTCTCGTCCACCTCCACAGGGCACGCCTCACGTTGCCACCTAATTAACAATACACTTGTACAATGATTACACAACAACATTTGTTATGAAAAACAATCATTACCAACATTCACGCCGAGTGAAACCTCTCACTTCAAGAGGGCGGATGTTTGCCATCACTTGGGGCTTGAACCCTGCTGCTCATGTTGAAGGATTGTTGGACTACTTTCCTTCCCTCCCTGCTGTCATGCAAGAATGTTGGCAATTGTTCAAACAATGAATTACTATTTTGCACAGCTTGTTCTCTCCTGACAGCACGCCGAACTCGGTGTGAAATGTGGAAAGAACAATCTAATGTTCTCTGAACATGCACTTACAAACAACAGCCCTGAGGAAGAATAACACAAAGGAGCAGGCTGTTTAAATCAAAACGTAACGAAATAGTCCAACATTTGTGACAGATGGACAGCAACAGGTCAGAGAAAAACAGCTGTATAAACATGATAACTTGTCACTCATGCAACAGATCAGCTTTCAGACAAGCAAATGGCTGGTCATCAAGTTGGAAATACAATAGCTGTAATCTCCATTTTTGGTTCTAATCTTTGAGCAGCAGGTTGAACAAAGAGACTACCAGTTATTTAAAACCAGTAGGCAACTCCGGGGTCTGAGAAGTGAAGCCAATGCTGAAGTGCCTTTAACTTGATTTATTACCTCAGTAAACATTGTAAACATGAGTTTATGGTCTCAATCGCTAGTTTCAAGTCTTGTTCAATACAGCATGATGTTCATTTAGTAAATTATGGTCCCATTTAGAGTCAAATAGACCATAAAGCAGGGTATGCTTTGGGGCGTGGCTTCCTTGTGATTGACAGGTCGCTACGACGGCGTTGTCACGTCTGGGAGTTGTTAGTGTTTTCATCTTACAACTTTAACCCTTTCACAGTGTGTTTTCAGTTCATGAAAGTTAATTATAAACATTTTGGTCGCCTAAAAATGTCTTATTCAGCGTTCGGTTGTACTTAGCTCCACCCTCTTGTGTCACTTCTGGTTGCAAAAGACCAAGATGGCAAAGGCCAAAAACTTTAAAACGGCAGTCCACAAACCAATGGGCTACGTCACGGTGACTACGCTCACTTCTTATATACAGTCTATGTTTAAAACATATAGCTAAATGCTAACAATCAGCATGCTAACCTGCTCAAAATGACAATGACAATAAGCGTCTAAGTCTAACTTAAGTAATGAACAAATTAAACTTTTGACCTGATGATGGCGGTAGAAAGTGATTAAAATCATCCTGAGGGGAGCATGAATACATGTACCAAATTTCTTGGCAATTCATCCAAACGTTGAGATATTTCAGGTCCAAACCATGAATGAGAACCTGCTTGTGGTGTTTGAGGAAAAGTCAGGGGATGACCAAAGTCATTAGGATTCATCCTCTGAGGACCATGAATGACTATACACATTTCATGGTAATTCATCCAATAGTAATGGACCGAGCTGCTAGCATGACTAAAAATAAATGTAATGTTACAATGTAATAATTTATATGAAATGTTTAGTGATAGGAAAATATCTGTTTTCCTGTGAACCTAACCAATGTTATTTGGTAATTTAGTCATTTTGAAGTTTGTGGTGTTATTTTTGTGAAATGTCATTTAAAATCTTGATGAGTAATTTTCCACTTAGTAAACAGTTAACATTGTAATGAGGCTAAATTTGAACAGCTGGTGCTGGTGCTCCCGGTCCAGCACCCTTGACAGGAAAAAAAGAGTTGCTGACATCTGAGGGGATGAATAAAGAGAATATCTGTTCTAGGGATCAACAAAGGATCATATAATCATTATTTTTCCATGAGACACTGTGTGCAGACCTTGTATGTTCTTTCTCAGAAAAGCAAGGCTTCATATTTAAACAGCTACACACCACCAGTAAGAGCTGCCCAGAACAAGCCGGCCTCAATCTGAACAATTCCTGACTGAAGGTTAAATGAGCGGAAATGATTTAGCAGTGAGGAAGTGTTACTCATTCACTTTTAAAGTCAGCGTGGGGATTGAAATCATTAATCATCCGGTAGCCGACACACTTCTCTAACCTTTTGAGGTACATATGTGGGACGTTAAAACAGCTAAAACCGTCAAATTCATACTCATAGTCAAAGAAGAATTTTGTCTCATCTGTGGACAGATGGTTCAATAAAGTAATCAAACAATTTTACTGCCCTGCATCAGTTTTTATGAGTCCAAACCTTTCATTGGACACGAAAATGTGTGCAGGCTACTAATGCCCTGATGTCACTAAGTGACGGACTGCTTTCTAATTGCTTCACAGGCAGAGAAGTCATGGTCCACACAACCAGCTAATCGGTTTGGGTAAACGACAAAAATAGTTTGTCGTGCTGTGTTTTCTGTGGAAATCCTCCCAGAGAATAATCTCTGCTCAGCCGGGGTGCTTCTGAGAAAACAGCTGCAACCCTAAGTTAATGCTATTTCCCCCCATTTCAGCATGTTCTTTTCCGGATTGCACTGAATGGATCATTGTTTGTGAAAAGGGATTCCTTATCTTCAGATTAAGCTACAGCGCTCTGTGGCTCTTTCGGCAGTGTGGAAAAGTCTGTGGGAACATTCGACAGTTTCGAGATAGCTGATATTTTCCAGAGCAGGAAAATCTGACTGCGAATGTTCCCATTTACTGCAGTAAGATAAGCATTGTCGTACCATTTACTGACATTCATCAGTAGATACCATCCTCAGCTTACCTGACCGTGCAGGATGTTTGTACTTTGTTGGACTTGAGCCCTGTGTAGCAACTCTGTTTTCCCTGGCAACAAATGTTATGAGGACATACATAGTAGTTCAGCCTCTGAGAAGCTAAACACTGTGCAGCCTGTCCAAGCACACAGGGTGTGTGCTGGCTTTTCAGGTGGAATATGGATTTGATGGAACAGCTGAAGCTATAAATCAATGAAGGTTGGTATAGAAACTATGCACCCAGGTTGTAATAAAATGGCTTTCGCACATCAAAAGTTGACCGCCGTGCTGAAGAGAGGGCAGGGTTTTCGATTACAGGGCGTTAGGTATGAGGCTGTTAGTGACTCATGTGTTTCAGTAAATCATAAACCAATTACATTAAAACAGACAGCCGGCTTGGTGCATGGAGGCCATTGGCTTTGGTTATTGTGTTACCATTAGTGGTGGACCACTGCTGCTCCCGCCACAGCAATCTCATCATGTCAGAGCCTGTCATTGGAGTTGCATGAAAGCTAAAATCAATACTAAGTGAGTCTATACTACATAAATAAATAAATAGGAAAAATAAATAAATAAGCAGCACTGTAATTACACCTTGTACAATAGATTTTATATAACGAGATTTTAATGGCATGTGAAAGAAAAAGAGAAGGTTTTAGCCTCAACAATGCTGGGAAACATTTAGATTTACACCAAAGAGTAAAGTTGGTATCCAGCAAAAGTCACCACAATGAGAAAAAACAGTAGACTGTATATAAAGATGGACGATGCGTCTCTACTTTCTCCCACTGTACGGAAGTGAAGCCAAAAAATCACAGATACGCTAGCTACCAGGTTGAGATTTTGACGTCATTTGGAGCCAGAGTCTGCGCAGTGTATTGGGCGGTGGAGCCGCGGTATCAAGGTCACCTGCCTAGACCAATCACGAGCCGAGCACGGTCGCAGCTTGTCCGTGAGAGAGATTCACAGCTGCCAATCATGACGTCTCACCCCCTTGTTATATCATCAAATAACAAATTGAAACCAAACTTATAAGAACAAATAACACTTGAACATACATCAGTGTGATAAGAATAACCTTAAATGACAGAAACCATCTTTGGGAAAAATGTATTTGATGTGTATTTTTTAGTTTGGCCCATGTCCCATCCGCTAACATGGAGGGGGCGGGATTTATGACCTATGCTGCATCCAGCCACCAGGGGGCGATCGAGATGTTTTGGCTTCACTTTGGCTGTCATGTTGTCCATCTTTATATACAGTCTATGGAAAAAAAAACGCTAATGATGTCAGCCACTTTTCCACTCTGAGTCGAATTTTTTTTTTCAACTCGAGGTGTTTAAGGCACTCCTGTAAAAACGCAAGGTGCATAGAGCGGAAAAAGGCGCTCAGCAACGCAAAAGCAGCACACAAAATGCTTCACTCTCATTGACAACAAATACAAAAAGCCGCCCCAGGCTGCTGAAATGCGCTCTGTGTGATGATGGTCCATAGCTCTTTATATTTCCAGGTATCTTGTTTTCTATCTCAGTTTACAGTGACTCAGTAAAAGGTCTCATGCTGCTGACCTGAGACTGAACTGAATTGAAATAAGCCCATACTGGAGCAAATGGAAGCTAATTGCCTGAGCTTGTACATGCCAGCCGAATCAGATAATTGCAGAAAGTACTAGATAATGGAGGCTACGAGGTTTGCATTGATATGTGACTGTTGTTTGGTGTGGTTGTGCACAGTTACTCCAGGCTTACTAGAGTTCTGTTTAATGCCATTAACAAAGCTGTCTAGCTCCGCTCCCAACCATTCCCTCTGTGATAAATTCCTTTAATTTTCTACTACAAAATTGATGATAATTGGGATCAAGGGAACACAAGGCCTGGCATCAAAAACATTTTTTGAACCTAATAATATTGTTCCCACAAAACAACTGAAACAGACACTGACATTGAACATGTCAGCGGACATGAAACTGACTTCTTGCCTAATTTCTTTTTGAGAAACAAAATTAAAGTGATTACTTGTGCACCCTGTAAACCTGTTACCTCTTAAATTCAGTTTTCCCAAGCACCTTTTCACATGTAGAGCTGCAACAATGCGCGAGCATTAGCGCCCCCTGTTGATGATTGGCTTAAATACTTTGTTTGTTTCCTATATAAGGCTCTGACACACCAAGCTGTTGGCTGTTTGGGGCCGTCGGTGAGCATCCGTCTGCCTAGTTTTTGTGGTGTGTCCCACAGCGTTGGCTCTAATCTGCCCATGTCTGAGTTTTTTCGGCCGATTCAGCATGTCACGGCGGAGCTCGTGGGTGAGAGAAATCACTCTGATTGGCTGTTCAGCTTAGACGAATCAGTGCACGAGAAGAGAAACGGACGTGAGGAAAGCAAGCCAACGAGTAAAGTCAAGAGGGCACACACAGAAGGTTCTTCTCATTTTTCATCTTCATCTCATCTGATCATTCAAATACACTGATATTTTCAAAAACGACATGGCCATCTGGAATGATGCTAAGTGGTGAGTGACAGTGGTGTGAAAATGTTCGGCAAACGCTGCTTTGTTTCATGTACGTATCCTAACAACGGCTTTTATATCCGCAGTCCTCGGTCTTCCGGTTTCCCTTTTTGAATAACAAATACAGACAACCACGACCTGCTTGTGTGGAGAGTTATTTCATCTCACACAGGCACAGAACGACGTGGTAGTTAGCCGTCGGCTGTCATCTTTGCCGTGTGTTTGAGTGCAATTTTATGGCCAAGACAAGATGAGGCGACTCAGCGTATGGCCTTCGTCGCCACTAGTTCTTTGATGTCAGGTTGGTGTGCCTTGGCCTTTACAGAGCCAGGGCTGTGTATCCATACCGGATTTTATTTCAGTCCACACACAAAATGGACAGTAGTGATGGCTGTAGCTCGGTGGGTTGAGCAGGTCATCTTTTAACCACAAGGTTGGCAGTTCGATCCCCGGCTCCTACTGTCTGCACGTTGAAGTGTCAGGGATGTCATGAGAACCGATACTTACCAAGTCGATGCCAAAATTTAAAAAAACTGACGGTACTCTTTTTCTACAGTACCAAAGGTACCGTACGATGCCTGTAATGGTCATCGGTAGGGATGTGACAGTGAGGAACATTTTCCTACTGGTTAACAAACTTGTGACAACACCGGTGTTACCGATTACACCGGACATTTTACAAGAAAGATTACGGTCAATATGTGCAGAGCGCTGAATCTGATCTTTACTATTGGGTGGCGGTGTGTCTGGAATATCGAGAATTGTGGAATTTAACTGGTATATATATTGACTTCTATATTTCTGGTGTTGTGACATCCTTAGCTCTCACTAAGTGTTACTAGTGTCACTCTGTGTTAACTGTATAATGTCGTAACATGATCCCCCATGTTGAGGTTTACTAACTGCTCGGTTAAAGTATAATGCAGGGTCGGAGCACATGCTGCAGATCACTAATCAATCGTGACTCTAATGACTGTTTGTCGTGGTGATTAGTGTTTTTTCCCCCAGAAGAAAAACCTGCCCCCACAACAGATGGAGTTACTGCAGCCTGAGGAAGCTAGAGCTCCTGTTTAAACACATTAGCCATCGGGGAGACTCTGAATATTTGACTGTTCGCTGCACTGACATGTTCATAAACTCATCCATATCAATGTACCTGCAGCCTGAGCTGGTGTGCGGTTTTGTACCAGATGGCTACAATCAGTCAAGGCAGGAATGAATGCAGCCAGAGTTTTATTGGCTTAACTGATGGGGATAATGGGTCTTTTTACTCAGTAAAAGGTCCCTGCTAATATGTCGGTTATTTATAGAGGAAAGATTTCTATAAACTGAACAGTCAGTGAGCAAACGGGTTTTTATACGTTATCACTTTCATGATCTTAACAGTGTGTGTTACAGCTGATTGAAGAAACTCAGTAGCTGATAAGTTTACACGGCTATGACTTAGTATTTCATTTGGCTGCAGGTTGGACATCTGCGCACATTTCTGTTTTTCCAGCAACATTTGTACTTTGGAAGTAAATGTGTTTTGGGTAAGTGCACCACAATTGAAAACCTGTTTAAACTGAGCACTAAAATGTAAGATGATATGATCATATGATACGTCCATAGCTGCAACTCATTCAGGCATATTCCTGACATAAAATCATAGGCATATAAAATACAAACTATTACTGAAGCTGTTTACTTTTGTTCACAGAAATTTCAACATGATATATTTAAGATTTAGCATCATGTAATGGTGTTTCTTTTATAGTAGAAATCACACTTCACTGCAACAAACAAGTAGCTAATAATAACCATAATATTAATAATAATAATCCATGAAACGCTTTAATGTTTACTCTTGTGCATCAATATTTGACCTACATCTGTCAACCTGTCATTTGGAAATTAGAGATATTAAATGTACAACAGTTCCCCAATTGTTTATGAAAGAGTAAGAAATCTCCCAGCTATTCACAGAAACATAATGATGAAACTGTAATTAACATGTAGGATCATGTGATGCTGTTTTGTCTGTTGGTTTTCATAGTAGAAATCAGTTTGCTGTTACCACAAAGCAGCTAATAAAACTGTGTCTTCAGGAATTACGTGATCAGATAGATGGTCATCAGATGGTCCAACTGCTCTTGTCTTTTCTAAGACACACTGTGTATTGGCCTTCACATCCACTGAGAAATGGTCAGTTTATGACTCGACACATAACACACTGTTGACAGTAAAGCATGTATCAGTAGGGTGACTGATGGTGACGGTGACTACAATGGCTTCTTGTGGCTTCTCCAGAGTCATTAATTTTATGGTTCAGAGGTCACATCTGCCAGTGTCAGTATTAAAGTGATAAAGGTCACGGCTGAATGATAGGAATTACAGCCGCTGGAGAAAAACTAATCTTGATACAGATAATTAAATGTCATAATCATATTATCCTTAATGTGCAGATGCTTTTTCAAGTGAAACCTGACCAGTCATGAGTAATATCTGAATATTATCAAAATAGGAGTGATTTTAAACAATGCATTTAAAGGTCCCATATTGTAAAAAGTGAGATTTTCACGTTGTTTATATTATAAAGCAGGTCTAAGTGCTATATAAATACTGTTAAACTATCGAAACGCTCAATATACGGAGAAACACACACAGCCCGTATTCAGAAATTGTGCGTTTGAAACAAGCCATTAGGATTTCTGTGTATTTGTGATGTCACAAATATACAATATTTAGACCATTTCATGGTTTTAAAAGTAAACATTCTAAATGTGTCCCAGTTTATTTCATGTTGCAGTGTATGTGAATAACCTCAGCTGACAGGAAGTAAACATGGACCCAAGTTGTTGCCTAACAAAGCAATTCCATTGCAATTCCTTTGAAATGCACTAAAACAGAGCGTTTCAGACAGAGGATGAATACAGGTATATTCAGGCAGACAGTATGAGGAAAATAAAGGAACATTACAGCATGTAAACATGTTCGATTAGAAAAACAAAATACAAATATAAACCTGAAAATGAGCACGATATGGGACCTTTAACAAGAATGTTATTCAAACCACAACAAAACAGAAACATCTTACCGTATAAGCACTTCTGAAGTCCATCAAATAAATATCAAATCAGCAGTTTCACCAGTTCAGAGCCTATTTGAATTTACATTAAACAAAGCAATGACACCATCTTATTGTTATCCTATTGTTGGCTTCAGTTTGCCAAGTTCGATCAGCAAAATTCAGAAACAGGAATGTCAACAAACAGGTACTCAGTGATAAATCTCGAGATCGATGACACTGTTTTGTGAAATAAGTTTAAAAGATCAGAGGTGTGTAAGTCAATACTACATCTGTTAAAATATTGATTTATTATTTTGTAGGAAATAATGACAGAAATGCTGACTGATGCTGACTCTAGCGGAGACTTTGCATCAGCATAATGGCCAAATAAATCTGAGGAGCATCATTCACCCAGCAAGTCAGTGGAATCACCGTGGAAGAGTATTAAAAGGTTTTCCATATAAAAAGTCTGTTTAATTTCTTTAAAATGAACACTGGAGGTTTTTATGGAGGTCCTACTGTAAGTCTGACTGAAGCTTTTGTGAAGTGATAAACTAGTTGAAGATGAATCTCATTGACTGACTGAATACAGACGACAGTCTGTATAAAAGTCACAGAGTTCATTCTCAACCCAGCAGTTTATTATGGATCAGGTGTAGTTGGCATGAACATAAGGACATTGTTAATTATTTAAACTAATCTGAATATGCAGATCTTTAAAAGCAGATAATCATAAACCAATGTTAGTTTTTGGGGTGAGGATGTGTCCCTGGAGGATAAGAGTGGAGCCCTTTTAGTTAAACAAACATTTCTCGGAGGCAGAGCTTCAGAGTTTAATTCGAATAAACAGAGACAAACAACTGCAGAAGATAAAATTACTTTCCACCCCGTTGCTTTAATTGGAAGCTCAGTTAATGTATTATCTATCAGGAACATCACCCCCAAATCTGATCATCATACTCTGATTTAATCCTGCTGTTGCTGTTGTTGTTGGTGGTGATGTTGATGTGAGCCTTCCTGAAGAGGAAGGTTGTGTTGCAGGTAATCGAGCTGAAAGGGCACTCTGATTAGCGATTGGCTCCTAGGACTCCTGTTGACATTGCCGGGCCGTGTGTGCTTTTAGTACATGTTCGTGCATGTGAGCGTGCCCCACTGACTGCCCTCATACAGTGGTAACAGCTGATAACGCCACCCCAACTGATGGCACCATCGCAGAAGCGTAACATCCCCCCCCTCTGGTTCCCCCCAGGTTAACACAGTGAGCTCTGTCAGCACTGTTAAGCACTGTTAGCACCGTTAGCTGCGATCGTTGCCATGTTAAGAGCTGTTGAGAGGCAATAGAAATGCTCCCTATAACGTATTTAGCACCTTTTAATAAGATTAACAGCCACCATAATCTACAGCCATGCTAGCGGCTCTGACAAATCAAATTGTTGACCTGAGGGAGAAATGAAGTCCAATTATTCACTTTCCTTTTAGCTCTGTTTTAACAGTTCTAGCTGGTAAATGCTGTACTATGTTTACTAGCTAATCGACAACTGTGGCTGTCTGCCGTGTGGTGCTGGGGAGGGTAGTGTATACTGTATTATAGTGGGTTTATCAGAACCTTTCATCAGAGCTTTCACAGCTGCCCGGTGCGTCTGGAAGTGGTGCTGATGAGAGTGAAAAAAAAAAAACAGTAAAGTCGCGGGCCTTTAAACCAAACCAACAAGCTGAAAGATCTAGATCTGAAGAATCTATGTAGAGCTGATGGGAGCTGTAGAGTCGGGGGGGATAATTCTCTGCGAATCCTCTCTATGCGTGATCCCTTATTATGCGGTGGTATGGGTTCACTCAGTAGTTCATTAGTGACTTATACAGGTGCCAAATTCAACCCAGAAGATGAAAAAACGAGTACAGCAGGTGTAGAAAACAGATATGTGCAGCAGCAGGTAAGAAAACATCAGTCATCATCAGTCAGTTTACATGTAAACAGCAGCATAAACAAGTACCAAGATGTTTCGTTTTCATCCAACGCGAGCAGCTGACTCCTGTGCTCCTGGGTAAAGTCAGCCGTGTAACTCAGACCAAACTGTGAATAATTGGACGTCATAGGATTTCCATCAAAGGGAGGCCTGAAACTCAAAGGGACTGTTCTGTCTTCTGATTTATTTAGATCCTGCACATCAGAGTAGGAATATTTTTTTTATCAGGCTCGAATGAGTCGAATTCGACGGGAACTTGGAATAAATCACTTCACCTCTCAATCTACAGCCGGGGTTAGCAGAGCGTCTTTGAAGTGCAGCTATATTCCCTGCACATCAAATGCTCATCAAGGAGCCCGCCAGCAGTAACATTAGCCCGTGAAACACCAGAGCAGGGTCTGATGTGTTTGCTCCCCATCTACACGAAGTGAGAGAGCTGCCCAGAGGAGCACAGGAACAATGGAGAGGTGGAGAAGGTTATTCTGTGCTTCTCATGTGCAGCGGTGCCTGCTTCAGCCGGGAGCTGCTGATAATTTCAAACCGTGAATTTCTCACATGTTTCGAGTGAACACGAGCCTTCGCGATTGAATCCATGAACAAAAATGGGCTCCATGAAGGGAAATAATTCTCCAGTGTCAGCTGAACTGCAGATGTGGTGTTGGACGGAGTCAGAATAAATGGATATTCTGCCAGGAGACAAATGTAACAGCATTCGGTTTTACCTCAGAATGATGCTCCCTTATAGGCTATATGTGTGTCATGAATAAGTTAAATTGAAATTACAGACACCTGAGTGGTCTGTCAGTATGAACATCAACATAACAAGACATTGAAGACGGACATGGATGATGAGGGAGTCAATCTGACAGTGCCAGGTGAGATTTTCTTGTCTGGAATCACCGAGATGAGAGCTACCAGTTACGTGCAGAGAACATAATAATGTTATTTCAAAAGTAATTTGTATCTTATTTATTTTTGAATAAAACAACATCTTGATTGACTTGGAAAGCGCTGTGGATGCCCTGGGTTATAAATTATGTTTGTTGCATACACGCCAATCACGTAAACAATCACACAAAGGTTGAGCCCCCACTGTGAGGGCTGATCAAGAAATAAATGAATACATAAATACATAAATAAAACTGCATCTTAAAAATATGCATCAATTTATACTACTATTACTGTATTGCGAATCGCCATCCAATTAAAATTGTTATAACTCTGAGCGACATATATATGAATATCTTAAGGTTTGCTGGTCGGATTAAACAAGACATTTGAAGATATGACCGTGGGCTCTGGGAAATTGTAATGGACATTTTTCACCATTTACTGACGTTTTATAGACCAAACGATTCATTGAGAAAATATTCACAGATTAATCAATTGCGCAAATTTAATCTTTAGTTGTTGCACCAATCGACCCACATGAAACCAGCTCCCGCAGGATCGTGGAGCAGCTCGCTATTGACTGCAAATGTATTCCATTTATGCATATTATTATGTGCAGAGAAAATAGGAATCTAGCTTTATTGTAATGACATTCAATACAAACCTGTCTCCTGGAAAAATCATGTTTATAAAGTGCTAATTTGGTAATAAATACGGTCTTTGTAAAAATCTTGGAGGAAAAAAATATTAGAAACATCTTTCAGTAGGCTGCAATACATTTCCAAACAACACTGCCACAAAGTAAGTTACCATAGAGACCAAACAACTAAACGTTGGCCCACACTAAAAGATTTTTCAAATCTTGACAATGTCGAAAATGTGAGAAACCTGACCCCACACATAACAACATTTAATGATCAACTTAACAGTTTTGTTCTTATAGTGTGTGGTGATCAAACATTTGGCCAAATAGCACTAACACTAAAAAACAGATATCTCGCAAAATCCCTTCGCGCTCAAACATGGCTTTAGTGTAAACAAACATGGCGGACGACAAGCAGGAAGAGTTAGCAATGTCAATTGTTTTTCAATCTTTGTACTGAAAATTGACGAAAAAAAAGAAAAATAATGGATGAAGTCATGGAGACACGTTAAATAAATGCACATCAAAAAATGTTGTTACCACAGATCAACAAGTCGGTTCTCCATTTCTGAGGTCCATCTTACTCCTACTTTATGCTTTGTGTTTTGCATTAGCTCATGCATTAGCTCATGCATTAGCCGCAGCCGCTATGACGGGGGTTGTTGTCCTTCCTTCTTCAGTCAGCTTGATTCCCAGTTGGCTGTCGTTCTTTCCAACGTGACTGCATCATCAGCTGTCCTCGGGGTTCCCTACACACAACGGGATATCCAATCGTAAATATTGAACATGTTGCGATTTGAAATTGGTGCGGCTGGGATAGACTTCCAAGCAGATAGGGGGATGTAAAAAACACTTAACATACCTCACCACAGGAATATGGAACATCGGGCTTTGCTGGCCATTGTCGGCAGGGAGGAATCAGGCCCAAAATCATCTTGATTTTTGTGTAGTGTGTGTGCCCAGCATAAGGCAGTAGTCTCAACAGTCTCTTATGTTTTGGCAGGCCTCTTGTTTCACATCTTGGATCTACTTTTATTTTCTTGTATATCTGTACAGAGTGGTTGTAAAACATCTGCACCCTGCAGTAAAGCCTGGGGGGGTCTCAGAGTCTGCCAATCTGTGGTACAGTATGTGGTTGGTTTGTTTTTTGGTGATTCTGCCTGCCCTCATGCCCACCTGCTTGCAAACAAGAGCTAACAACGAATGTATTAGTTCTATTGATTCACCTTTAAACATGTATGACCAGACAATGTGTATTTACAGCCTGCAATATGTTGTTTCCACTGAGGGCTCATAAATGTTTAAAGGAGATCAGAGACTCTGAAAACACACGGAAGTATTTCACCCGTGAAAGGTCACAGAGTGAAAGCTAAAAGAGAGAGAAAATGCCTTGAGGGTCAAATATAAATCTGATTTATTGTACATTTGCACAGTTGAAGCTTCAGGTTGTGCCAAAGCGAGTCCTTAACAAGAATTTACAGCATAATTTGACGTAATGCACCCGGTGTTTTATGATTCTATTACAACATAAAGAGTATCATTTTGGCCTATAACAGAAAGTAAAAAGAAAAGCAGGACGAGTCTGCAATTTATTATGCTCTCACACTGTAGTGGAAGCATTTGTGAAACAAATCATATATAAATATGCTTCCTCTGGCCCCTAACAAACTCTCCTCTCTGCTCCACTCATGCATGGCCTGGGAGAATAAGCAGTCCTCTTATAATGGCGTAGTAAATTGGTGTTGTCAAGAATGCAAATTCAGCATTAATGGGGCGTGTGGCTGTTTTTCATCATTATGCTCATGCAGTAAATAGCTCTTTGTGTAACTGAAATCGATCAAGATCTTAAAAGAGTCACCAGGTTAATGTGGTGAAAGCATCACGTAAAAAACATGTATCATTCTGACAGTGCACTCCCCTTTCAAAACTCCCCTTCATCAACACACTACTCTCCAAAGTCAAAGCAAGAATTGGTTTCCTATACCTTAATGAAGTATCTTTTACCCATTCTGCAAAGCACACCTTGGTTAAGATGACAGTTCTCCCAATCCTGGATTATAGATATATATTAATGCGTTAATATCGTTTTAATGACACTAATTTCTTTAACGTATTAACGCAACTTGCGATTTTTAAGCTGTAGTGGGATCAGTTTTAAAACTAGAGTGAAGATGCTGGTATCATATGAAACTAGAAAACCTAAGGAATCCATTCGTACGAACCATGTCATACTAGCTTGTCGTGGAGGAGGCTAAATTTACGCTCAGCACACTGACACACTGACAGATGTTGTTGCCTGTTGGGCTTGAGTTTGCCATGTTATGATTTGAGCATATTTTTTATGCTAAATGCAGTACCTGTGAGGGTTTCTGGACAATAATTGTCATTTTTTCGTGTTGTTAATTGATTTCCAATAATAAATATATACATACATTTGCATAAAGCAAGCATATTTGCCCACTCCCATGTTGATAAGAGTATAAAATACTTGACAAATCTCCCTTTAAGGTACATTTTGAACAGATAAAAAAACGTGTGATTAATTTGCGATTAATCACGATTAACTAGGGACAATCATGCAATTAATTGCGATTAAATATTCTAATCGATTGACAGCCCTAATAAATATTGTTACCCACTTCTGTGTCTGTAAACCATCTCATATCTCTTGTCTCAAACATCTGCTATTTTTGTCTTCAATACTAAACTAAAACTACATCAACCCAATCATCAAATTAAAATGATTTGTCATCACAATCTTTTGGATTAAAAAACGTTTTTTTTTTATTTTCCCATAGATCTGATCTCTGTGTTTACAGCTCTTTGGCGTCGCAGTATATTCATCTTTGCTTATTTGTCTTGATGCAACTCATCTGACCGTTGACAGTCGATTTTATGTCCATTGATCCGAGGAGAGGGGACCACCTTGTAATGACATTACCATAATCAATTATGGCATGTTCATTCATTATCGTCAGGTTAGCTTTCTTCCTTCAATGTCACTTTGAGAAAATGTGACACCGTCAAATAATCACCGTTAAAAAATTTTGATGAGTGACAGAAATATGTCACAGTCTCAGATCAGAAAGTGTTTGCTGGTGTGCAAAATTACCTCTTATTTATTTCATTAATTAAACACATTCCAGTTCACTGCTGCGCTACATTGAGAGGAGATGAGACTGAGTATAGGTGTGGCCGATTTGAAAATGCTCTGAAATCAAGTTTTGTTTTTCTCGTCTCTAACAACAAATTCAACACCATTGCAGATCTGTCTGTTTTAGTAAAGGATCTTATAACTCAGATGTGCCCTATAGGTCCAAGTATTCAGGTTTATGTTGCTGACTCAATTCTCAGCAGCTCAAGTCAGAGTCTGGCACCTTCACATCTCTGTCATAGTTTCCCGAACTTTAAGTTATATATTAAGGTTTTGAAATTTAAGTCCTCATGGCAAATTTTCACAATAGACCAACCCCATCGGCAGAAAAGAGCGTCGATATTGGAAAAATCGTGGATTACTGTACGTTTAATGAAAAACAGTTTTACAGCCAATGCAACTGTAGAAAGTCTTTATCTACAGTACCTGCACATGGGTAAGCGGATGTTGCAAAAATTGCAGATCTATCAAACCTTCATCAGGCTGCAACTAAACTTTACTTTGTTAAGACATTTAAGTGTGTGTTTGGCTGCTTTTACCATTTTGAAGCCTCGAGTTCGGCATTTTGGTCGTCGCCATCTGTGTTTTTTACTGTCGCCATCTTGGCTTTTTGGCAACCAGAAGTAAAACGAGAAGGTGGAGCAAAGTACAACTGAACGCTGAATAAGGCAAAATGGTTATAATTAACTTTCATGAACTGAAAACACACTATGAAAGGGTTAAAGTTGTTAGACGAAAATGCAGACATCACCCAGACCTGTCAATCACAAGCATCCCCTGCTTTATGGTCTGTTTGACACTAAATGGGACCATAATTTACTACATGAACATCATGCTGTATTGAAGAAGACTTGAGACTATGGATTGAGACCATAAATTCATGTTTACAATGTTTACTGAGGTAATAAATCAATTGAGAAGTAGGCTCATTTTCCTCATAGACTTCTATACAATCAGACTTCTTTTTGCAACCAGAGGAGTCGGCACTTCAGCATTGGCTTCACTTTTCAGACCCGGAGGTTGCCCACTGCTCTTACCTCAGTATTATTAACATACACATACAATGTCTCAGTTGGGAACTAAACTCTTCTCCGATGCAGCATCATTTTGAGATTAAAGAAACTGTTTTAACACAACATTAACATACAAATCTCTCCAAGTCCTGATTTGAATTTTGAATAGAATACAACTTAATTGTCCATCATGTAGGAAATCTTTGAGTTTCACCGTTGTATCCACTGTTGTCAATATATTTGTTAGAATCAGCAGATGCAGCCAGTCAACGTCTACGTGTTTCATTATTTGTCACCTGTATTGTGCTGCCTCACATGTCCGGTCTGGTTACTCGTGACACTGAGAGGTGTTTCCATGTTGTATTGAGGCCTGTTTTTTGTTTTTTTTAGGCCAAGCTCTTCTGGATTCAGTTTAAATTGTGATTTAATTTTATTCTCTTTGATGTTTTTCACGTCTGGCTGTTCCTCGCTCAAAGATCCAACATTTTGATTTCCTCGGCCTTAAATCATGTTGATGTGCGTCTTTACACATAGAAATTTTATGGGGTGCTAACCCATCAAAGGGTACTGTAGAGGACATCAGGCCATAATAAATCTACAGCATCTCTCTCCAGCTGATGGAAATGGAACAGGCCTGAGAGTGTGAGAGCAGGATTGTGTCTGATGTCATTGAATACTCTTCTCATCTGCCAGCACAGATGTTTCATTTAATCAGGAGGACCATACTGTGTCTGTCCATGCGAACATCAAAACGATCCAATTTCAAACTGTGATATATCTTTTTTAGAAATCACTGGTGAAGAAAATCAATAAAGAAAGAGACGGAAGATGAATTTTGGACCGTTGCTATAACTAGAGAAGTGCTACATTACTTTGACTTTGAACCAGTTTCATTACTTTGAGTGTGTAAAGTTGAATATCTTGAATACAAATATGTTCTGCTTATAATAGATCAGGTCTAAAAAAGTTTAAAATATTTAAAGTGTAACTTCACCCCCAGATCTAAAAAAACAAGGATGTTATTAGACCTGGCTCTTTCACATTGAAGCCTTGAATGTGGATTTTTTTTACAGCCTGAAAATTTAATAGACAACGTTTTCAAGCCATTTGAGGCAGAAAAATCAATCAGTAACTGTGGGTGACAAGAACGAAAATAGCCAGAACATTACTTGGTGTGGGCTTTCTTTGTCTGTACCATTGACTCTATATATAGATGGATGACGCGTCTCCACTTCCCCCCGCTGTACAAAAGTGAAGCCAAAATATCCTGGATAAGGGAGCTGAGATTTGACGTCATCTGGAGCCAAAGTCTGCACAGTAGGTGAATGGGGGGTTGGAGCCGCGGTATCAAGGTCCCGCCCAAGCCAATCACAAGCCAAGCATGGCCGTAGCTTGCTAGCGTGAGCCACCTAGCTGCTATGTTAGCACCACGGTAGCTGTTTGACTACTAACCAACCATAATATCTCTATAACTACATTTATGATCAAATTGACACATGTTCTATTACACAGACTTGTGACGGTGATGGAAAGTTAAAGTTACATCTCCTTTCTCACTCTCGTACAATTCCCGAGCCTCCAGCTGTGACTACTTTACTCAGAGCAGCTGTCAATCACAGCTGTCAAGAATGACGTCTCACCCCCTTTTTATAAGATAAGATAAGATAAGATGAACCTTTATTAATCCCTGGAGGGAAATTCAGGTGTCAAAGCAGCAACATCAGCAAACAGAGTGAATCACAGGAGAGGTAAAGGTATACAAAAATGATAAAAACAATAATAGAGATATAAAAGATACAGAGTGAATGGTTGTACATAGTGTTTTCTTTACGAGTTGAGGCGGAAGTAGCGCTGCAGCAGCTGCCATCTTTCACGTCTCGTGTTGTTTTTTTCCGTGCTGTTACGGCGTTCTTCTTCTTCATTAATTTCACGGCAGATTAGAACAATTGTAAGCGTATACTGCCCTCATTAGATCCGGAAGAATCGCATCTCCAGTACCTCCGCTCCGGTACCAAATGACCATTACAGGCACTGTACCGTCACATTTTTTTAATTTTGGTACCGAGTTGGTACCGAAGTATCGGTTCTCGTGACATCCATAATCTAAAATGACAGAAACCATCTTTGGAAAAAAATTATTTGACATGTACTTGACTTTTTATTTTGGCCCATGTCCAATCTGCTAACATGGAGGGGGTGGGGTTTCTGACCTATACTGCAGCCAGCCACCAGGGGGCGATCAGGATGTTTTGGCTTCACTTTCGTGGAGCTGTCTTGTCGTCCATCTTTATATACAATCTATTGTCTGTACCTTCGCAACTAGCTGTTTATCATCTGTTTTTTACTTTTACAATTTTACCAAATGTCCTCGCTATAATAATAATAAGGCATAATTCATGTAATACTGAAAGTAAAGTTTCATCCCAGGCTTGATAAGATATTCCTTTAGCCACAGATGAAAAGAGGGAGAGATTGAGATGAACAAATAGGGGGGCAGTCTGTGTGAATGTAAATCTGTGCGACCTGTGTAATATATGATGCACATTTGGTCTTTGATGTATATTAGGCTATTCACGCCTGTGAGTGCCTGCTGCTATCATGGTAACTATAGTAACCTCCCGAGCTGATAAAAGTGTTGGAACATGTCTCCCAAGCTGCAGGTGTTGGAAGGGACCATTTCCAGTTGGGTTGTCGTGACAACTCAGACTTAATCTGTATGTATCATCTAACGGGGAAATGTTTGTTTATTAAGACTCACATAAGCAACATTAGTAACAACATCACATAAATGTATTTACAGTAAGTCTTGTCATTGTTCATGTGCAAACACACCGCACTGATGCATTCATTTGTTAATTTATATTTACTTACTTACTTTCCTCAAACACTACAAGAGACTGCACTCAGCCTCCACTGACTTCTCTGCTTTATATATAATCATTTATATCATTAATATCATAATATGTATGTAAGCTGTTTTCTTCACTACGGTGCTCATTAAGAAACTGGATAACTTTAATAAGTTATGGCCATAATTCACTTTATCTACAAATCCATCTGCAAATGCACAACGCTTTAGGAAAAGTCTATAGTATAGTACAGGTATATTATATATATTAAAAGATTTTTATTGTGGTTTGCTTTACAACTTCATAGTTTTTAATTTTTTATATACTGGAAAAATTAAACAGCTGGGCCAAAATACACATTATATATAATTATACATTTTTATCTTTTAATTTTTACCCTTTATATTTCTTTTTCTTTTTTTTTACTCATATTGTTTTATCATTATTCCTCATCTCACACTAACATTTTTAGCACAGCCTCAAGAGTATGCCCGGTATTTTACTGCACATATTTGACAAATAAAATCCTTTGAATCTTGTATATATTCTGCAGACTTACCCAATCGACGCCGCCTTTTCTTTTCACAGTGCAACAGCTTGACTGTGCTTTATAATGTCTGAGAAATAATTAAGGATTATTACACCTCAGATACTCAAACACTGTTGGATATCATCAAATGTTTATGGTTGTTTGATTATTTTGTGTTGTAATTACATTTTTTTATGTGACGCAAACTGCCTGAGTTTACCAGTGTAATTGCTCCAAACAGCTAATACAGATTTTATCATTTTTTCACAATGCTTGCAGCAGGAATAAAGCAGATCGCAGCAGGGTGATGAATGACACAACAGCTCAGGTAAACAGCAGGTAACACCCCCGCAGAGATAACAGCCCCTGCCAGCTTTTGATGTGCAGATCCAGGTGCTGTGATGGGCTCCCTCAGGAGGATGTCCATCAATGTGCTTGTGACGCAAAACCAATTTTGTCCCACTTGCATCCTCTTCCAAAAATCAAGACCTTTGGGATTCTTTTACTGCTCAGAAATGGAATAAAAATCACATCTTTGGGGTTTTCATTACGTACTTAAAATTGCAAGATGGTCCCTGGTGCAGATCTTGTGCGTTACAGCTCAGCATCAGGATCCTTTCCATCTTCACAACACCGTCACCAAGAGAGCGAATGTGTTTCTTAAGTACCAGTGTGTGTCAGAGACATTTTAGAAACCGAACGAAAAGTCCTCTGATGATCTGGTACAGTTGGTACAAGACCATTTTGTAGTAAAGAGCTCTTTCTTTGCTTTTAAGGTTTTGAAAGCTAGAGAGCCTACTGCAAGTCTAAGATATGTGTTTAAGTACAGTTCAGTTCAAGATCCTTATCATCCCACAAGAGCAGCAAAAAGCATAAAAACACAACCATGAGACATAAAACATAAGCACAGTAATACACACTAAGACAATTGAAGACATATAAAGTGCTGTACCGAATTCAGAATAAAACAAAGGGTGTATGATAAAAGCAAAAAAAGCTGCAACACAAAGAATGAAGATAAGAAAAATAAGAGACAGTTTTAATGCATTAGACCTAGAGCTGCAACGATTCAATTAATCACCAACTATATATTTTGATAATCAATAAATCGGTTTGAGTCCTTTTTTAAAAAAAAAAAAGTCAAAATTCTTTGATTCCATCTAGCTTCTTAAATGTGAATATGTTCTGGTTTCTTTACTCCTCTATGACAGTAAACTGAATATCTTTGAGTTGTAGACAAAACAAGACATTTGAGGACATCGTCTTGGACACTGATCAACATTTTTCTCCATTTTCTGACATTTTATAGACCAAACAACTAATCGATTAATCGAGAAAATAATCAACAGATTAATCGACAATGAAAATAATTGTTAGTAGCAGCTCTAATTAGAATTAAAGGCACTTATTGGGAGACATGGGATTGATGAAAACTTGCACCTAAGTTTTGGAAATCTGAATCTCGGACCCGAGTTTGTCTAAATAAACATAAGATGTTGAGTTAAACCTCCAAAATCTGGTTGCAGCATTTGCTGTAAATGATATTATAATAATTAATAAATACTTATTTTTTGTGTACATAGCAAATGTTCTGTTTTAGAGAGAGAGATAGAGAAAGATGGAGAGAGAGTGCTATCATTCATCTGCAGATGGTAGTGACAAGAAGGCTCATAAACCTGGATGAGGGAGTTCAGATAGGTAATGTAAGCGAGCATTAGTGACTTGAACTGGATGCGAGCAGCAACACAGAGCCAGTGGAGAATAATGAAAGGTGGAAATGAGCTGTTTTTGAGCTGTCTGTGGTCGAAGACCAGACATTTTGGACTATTTGCAGAGGTTTTACTGTGCGTGCAGACAGCGCTGCCAGAATATGTGTTGTAATATAAATAGCAAAACTTAACGATCAGGCTCGGAAACACATTTACAAAATCATCGAGTTTGTTCTTCCTGTCCCTGGAGCTCTTATTTTCTTTCCTCTTGTTTTTCAAGTTTAAATGAATTGACATTCACAGTTATTGTCAGCACAGTGTTCATGCACTCCTTATTGTTGGTTTCTGGCAATGCTAGTCATAAGTGCACCGGGAATATTGATTATATTTACTGTGCTTTATATATATATATTTTGTATTAATATACTGAACTACGTGACTGACACAACACTGGCATGTAGTTATATCATTTCATGACGTGCTTTATATAATTCTGTTGTTATGACAAACAAGACCTAATGCATTTTTCTTGGGCTAAATTGTGATTCTTCTCCAAGATTAATAAACAAGTCCCCCATGTTTGCAAACTGTCCCTTTTTAAAGACACTCAGAGTTGTCATCTGATTCAACATGAATCATAATGTTTGTGTTAGTGGTCTCGGTATCTGGTAACATGCTGCTCTGTTGGCTGTGAGTCAGTGTGAATGACTGAGGGTCAGACTCATCTGAGAGGACGGAGAGGGGCCGTGCGCTGCAACTCGTGTTGGACGTGATCCAGATGGGATGTTTCTCTTTTTTTTTGGTGCTTACCGGATGATGAATTTCCAAAAGTGAAGACGAGGACTTCTGGGAAACAAATGAAACATCAGATTGAGACAGAGGGAGAACAGAGTATGCTCTGTCTGTCCTCTCAACAACACAACACACCTCAGAGTGTAAATAATTGATGCGATGCCTCACCTCGACAGGGTCAGGAGCAGGGAAAATATTCCCTCCAGCTCGACTTGCCGACACATCCATCTCCTCCGCATTAACACTGACAACTTATTTCCTTACTTAAGAGATACTTTATTCCGCTGTCTGATCTGATGGACTCCTGTTGGACCGTGTTCTCTCTGAAGAGGCGGTGCAAACACATGGCGTAGAAACATGCATAGATATAATTAATCTCAGCAGATGTCAGGTAATAATGAGAAACAAGAGGCAATTTTCTGCTTGATCTATTTACATGCATGTTTCATGTTGTGTTGGAACAGATTTTAGCCCTAAGTCAAGAACACGCATAAGTTTGACCTTTGCTTGTCATGGTGAGCGATGCAACGGTCTCCACATCATATAGCTACAGTGTACTTCTACCGAAGCGTTCACATAAACATAAAGCATACAAGCACTAATGCATCTGTACAGAAACAAAAGTATGTACATGGACACCCACGAATGCACACAAAAATAAAAAATGCATCTCTCTTGTTTTACATGACATTTTCAGACCCCCGTGCTGTGCTGTGTACAAACTGTTTGTCTTCCAATTTGAAATTTGCAACATGTATGTGTATAGGGCCTTCAAGAGGAGATTTGTTTACCGTGTTCATGGTGTGAATGCATTAGAACAACCCTCTTGCAACATATTAAGTGGATTTTTTTCTGATCAAAACTCATTACATACACTGATTTTTTTAAAAATGCAAGTTTTTTGTTGTTTTTTTGTTATTGTTGGTTACTCTCACTTTTTTACTGTACTTTATATTATAGTGTTACAAATACTGTGCAATAGCATGATATCCTTTCATTGTCACACCCTCAATACATTGATGTTAAACCACTTATTTTAACTTATTATCTATACAATATTTATTGCACAATTCTTTGCACTACCACTACACAGTGGGCAGCTGCCAGATCTGTGAAGTGAAGCCAATGCAGAAGTGCCTTAAACTTGCATTCTTTCTAATAGCCAGCTTGGGTGACTCCTCTGGTTGCAAATATAAGTCTGATTGTATAGAAGTCTATGAGAAAACGACCCTACTTCTCATTTGAATTTTTACCTCAGTAAACATTGTAATCATGAGTTTATGGTCTCAATCACTAGTTTCAAGTCTTCTTCAATACAGCATGATGTTCATTTAGTAAATTATGGTCCCATTTAGAGTCAAATAGACCATAAAGCAGGGAATGCTTTAGGGCATGGCTACCTTGTGATTGACAGGTCGCTACCACGGCGGTCTGGGAGTTGTCCGTGTTTTCGTCTTAGAACTTTAACCCTTTCACAGTGTGTTTTCAGTTCATGAAAGTTAATATTAACATTTTGAAAAATGTCTTATTGAGCATTCAGTTGTGCGCGATAATAATGGGTTAACGCAAATTTGTTTTAACACTACTAATTTCTTAAATGCATTAACGCAATTAATCTTGTCGGGAAGGAGGTTAAGTAACGCTCCAAAGTTACGCAAAATTTTAGCAAGGAAAAGCTTCCATGGGCATTTTCAAAGGGGTCCAGTTGCAGTTTTGGGGCAAGTCATAGTCAAGTCAGCACACTGACACACTGACAGCTGTTGTTGCCTCTTGGGCTGCAGTTTGGCATGTTATTATTTGAGCATGTTTGTCATGCTAAATGTAGTACCTGTGAGTGTTTCTGGACAATATTTGTGATTGTTTTGTGTTGTCAATTGATTTCCAATAATAGATATATACATACATTTACATAAAGCAAGCATATTTGCCCACTCCCATGTCAAAAAAAGTATTAAATACTTGACAAATCTCCCTTTAAGGTACATTTTGAATAGATAAAAAAAAGTATATTTTAATCGATTGATAGCCCTAACATATATATACACCTACCTGTATAATAGCTAGATGTGTAGAGGTGCTTGTATTTGTTTAGCTTGTTACCTTCTTAGCTGTATGTTTTTGTATTCCTCTGTAAATTTGTTATTTGTTATCTGGTATATGGAAAACTGGACAGGTGTCAACATACTTGAAATTTTAAAAAAAAACTGCTACATGGCTTTAAAATTCACCGAGGCAGCTCTTGCCAAAAATGTATGAACTCTGTACTCAATATGGACAGAAGTGTCCACCAAATAGTGCTAACGTAAGCACAATTTCATTGTCCCTGAAGATCGATCTCCTGCCAGCAACACTCGTGACCTTTTATATTCAAAGCCACAAGGCCATGCCGCTGCCTTGATCAATACATGCTCTAACAAGGATGCAGACAATTAAAGGCTGTAGGTTGTCATATAGGCAAAGCACACCTCTGCTAACAGTAGTATATGTTCAGTAAACCCGTCAGTTTGCTCGGTCCCTATATCAGTTGAATTTTTTTCTTGAAGATGAAATGATGGTGAGGGGTAATGATGCCATAGAGTCAGTTTGTTCTTTTAGATTTGGTGTAAAAAATATTTATTTCAGCCGTTTGTTGAGTACATTTGATTATACCTTCTGCCTTCCTTCTTCTTTATGGCTTTTCCCTTTACAGTCTTAATCTCATCATCATATTTAATGGCAGCAGTGTTTCAGCAGATATCTACGGACTGTGAGTCATATTACAGAGAAACATCCAAAATCCCTCTAAATGTCTGTTTTCAGATCACTCCGTTGCAGTTCAGTTGTGGGTATAAATAGGTTACATAACTAACCATTTACAAGATCAACAACCGTCCCTGTTGTTTCTGGTTGTCCCAGAACATTTCCCAGAAAATTGACATAATTCAAAATCAATGCAGGACTAATTATGTTATTTCCCTTTTGAACGCAGAGTGGTTGAGAGAAGAATGGGGGACTGAAACCCTTCAGACATGTACTTGTCACTTTCTGTGTACCTGACACTAATGTAAGGTCTTTATTGACCTAAAAACAGATAACCTCTTAGTCACCCTCTGGTCAAACCAAGAGGATAATTCTTCTTTTAACTACTCATGAGTAATCTGTGGAAATTATGGCAGTTTCCTGTCAATTTTCACTTTCCTAAAAAAACACGTCAAGTGTTAGATTACACTCTGTGTTTATAGTATCTCGGTGTGAGAGCTACAGCAGGGCTGACATTCAGGGCTGCGGGACAATTTATAGCAAACAAGGCCTGGCGGACATGCTATAAAAATGAACATCAATGTGGACATCCATTACAACCAAGCTATATAACATGACACCGTACATGAAGTGTGATGCTCTGAAGGTCAGCCACACTGGAGCCATAATTTGTTTGGTTCATTTAGTTGTCGTATTCAATCTACTACTAATGTATGCTTTAATTTACGGGCTAATAACGTCAATTACACTCAAATTGTAACACTGAGAACACACAGATCTGTACTGGGATTATGACTGCTGTTATTCTTCATTGTAACTCTTTACTGGCCCTTGACACACATGGAGATTTAATCAACTACAAAACGGGTTTATTTAGCTTCTCATTTACCCACAGTAATTTACATGAGCAATAAAACACAGTACACACACACTGTTGCTATTTATTCTCGGGTCTCTCCTCCCTGCAAACAAACTGGTTAATGTGGGACAGAGTTTATGGGTTCAGGGATCATTCATTAGCCTCTGTCACACACAGTCTGTTCAAGGCGGGACTGTTGTGCTGTGATTCTGCCTTGTTGTTCTGTATAAAAGGTACGGAGGCTGAATGTGGGGTTAGAGTTGTTAGGGGTTAGTCACAGACCCTAGCTGACTTCAGTATAAAATGGACTGCCGACACAACGGACAACACGCACACAAACACTAGACGCCAATGCTGTTGTGTTTAACGCCACGCCTCTTTTGCTCCTGTGATGCTGTACAGTATTATCTATGGTATTGTATGGTTCAGTGTGAAAAAGCAAAGCCGGCATAATGGCGGATCTTCTTTGCGGTAGTATTGCGAAATCGCTGTGTGAAAGGGGCTATTGTTTCATCAGACGAAATGGCCAACAAGTTTTTAAAAATGACAAACCATCACGACCCAATTCACCATAGGTCATAGGCCTTAGTGTGAGAAAAGCGAATTTGTGCGCAAATGAATGTTCCTGACCATTTTTACATCACCTTGTATTATCTTGAATAGTTAAACCAACCATTTCAAAGAGATATCACCACTTTGTTTTATGCATGTGTTACTGAAAATATATATACGCACATTAAATACTTTAGAAATGAGACCAAGTAAATGCATTTAGGTGAAGTTAACAGGCTAGCCTTTCACATTACATTCATTGTTATAAATAGACTACAATTATCAGAGCAATATGAAGATTCAGGCTTCCTCATGTGGCTCAAAGGTGTACTGCAGATTTACACGTTAAATAAAAGACTAATTTAAATCTAAAGACTAGATTTGTATAAAATCTCCTGCAACCCAGTCTTTGGGAATGACTGCTCTAGAGAGATCAGGTACAAATATAAAACTATTTTTGAGAGACCAACCACCAGCAGCATTAAATACCAAATGAGCTCACCCAGTGAGCATGAATTTGGTGATTAGCAGGTCAAAAGACGTCTAGGTTAAAAAACTGGAGAAAACGTGAGAAAATGTCTCCATATCCATTTAGTATAGCTCTTCTGGAGCTTTTGATCTAATCACATTAGTTTTCCCAGTTGTCATGGAATTGTAGACTGGACTACATTTGGTTGAAAAGTGATGGCTTTTAGATACTTTGGTCACTGCTTACTGAGTAGTGCAGCACAACTATAATCTTTTTGTCTTATTTTTTGCATGTTAAAATCACGACAGGACAGATATCAAAATAGGAACGTCTGTTACGTTCAAGCTCTTGCCAAACGAGTTCACACGATGCTGATTGAGCCTGCCAGGGAACGCTCTCTGTATTTCGCAGTATACCGAAGTTGTGGTGTCTGGTGTCTGTGGCGACTTTGTCAGGGGAGACAAAAGTTCCACACTCCAGCTTTAAGTAAATAAAACCTCGAATCAGGATACTGTATTCAGTCAAAACCAGTCACACTGCCCTCTGTTTCCATCACAGTTAGTTTTGTAGTTTTGGGTAATTGTGAGACAAGTCTCAGTTGGTAAAGGTTTACAGCCTCCCATGCTGTTATCCTGTGTTGCTCTGTGTACAATGACAAAGCTAGAAAAGAAGTGCGGTGATTAAATTGATAAAATACAAGTCAAATTGAGGGCTTCTCAACTGATGATTTGAATCATCGACGTTTAGGGGGCAGCCCTAATAATAATAATAATAGAAAATGCTCTAAAATTACAGTTAAAGTGAGGCTGAAACAGACAAAAGCAAACCATTAACATTTGTTGAGATGCTATATGTTCACATTAAAGGAATAGTTCAACATTTTGGAGGACTACGCATATTTGCTTTCTTGCCGAGAGTTATATGAGATCGATATCACTCTGATGTCTGTACAGTAAATATGACGCTGGAGCCAACAGCCATTTGGCTTAGCTTAGCACAAAGACTGGAAACAGCTAGCTTGGCTCTGTCCACCAAAATCTGTCAACCAGCACCTCTAAAGCAAACTAATTAATACATTATACCTTTAAATTCATACAGAAAATTGTAAAAACGCCAAGTTGTAGTCACAGTGACTGCTCCTGGCCAAGAAATAGTCCGGCACATAACCACACGTGAAACCACAACTTGACGTTTGTTTAATTGTCTGGGGTAAATTCTGTCAGGTACAGTATAGCCGTCACTGGATTGAGGTGACAAATCAGCTTCAAAAAGGAAAATGTAAATGGTCTCCTAAATAGCAGCAAGTAAACACTTCATCCAGAGAAAGCTGGACTCTCCACTCTTGCATCGTTTGCCTCTCTCATCTCTTTGGTATGTTTTGGTAAAATACTGTAGTTCTGCAGTTGATATCACTTTACATGATTTCTCGTAAACCAAAGTCATTCAAGCCATTTTTGCCGCTGTAGTCACTGACACACAGGTCTCCCTCCGATCTCTAAACCTCTTATCTACAGATTTGCGTACATGAATGCCTTCTATGCCTTCAGATGTGATGGAGTGCAGACGGCCTCCAGTGAATGCAAGTGGGAGGTTTCTTTGAAACCACGCATTAGGAGTCAAAACAGCAACTCTTTTGTTTATATTTGAAGACTTAAGCTGCACATTTTGTTGTTTAAACTGGTGATAGCACACATTATTTAGCAGTGAATAGTTATTTAACCTCTCATGCCTTCACTTGGTTGTATCATCAGAAACTTTTATCTGTGTTTGAGGCTCATCTGATAGAGACTTGTTCTCCAAAAAAAAGCTCTGGCTGCCTGAAGGGAGCTGACAAACAAACACTGAAAACCTGCAGTGAATGATAATGTTATCTAGAAAAGTCTAACCACACACACTCACAGTGACAAGATCCCACCACATGAGTCTGGGAGAGTTGAGAGCTGAATTTCAAACACCTCAGTAGCATCTCTACTTTAAATGCAGAGCCTCCCCCAGCCCTGTCTCCATTTAGACCATCACTTCCCCCCCAAATCTACATACTCTAACTGGATGTGCCAGGTTTCATCAAGTCTTCTGAGGCAGCATTTGTGATGGCTACATTAACGCATCAGCCTTTGGCAGAGATTTGTGAGGTAGTTACCTAGATGACAGTTGGTACGCCCCAAGCTTGGAGAAGCCACCTAAAAGAACAGCCCAGCTAAAAAAACGTAATATCAGCTTAAGTGTACTTTATATTTAGAATATTTTCACCGCTTTTCCTTGCCGTCAGAAAGCCCTTTCCAACAGGGAAGCCGTTGTATCCATGTATGCTCTCACCAAAGCCACAAGACTCCATTGAAAAAAACACTAACTTTACCTCGTAGAACAGCAGTAGACCGTCAACTCCCGTGTTCTGTGAGGTTAAATTACAGCTTTTCTCAATGGAGTCTGGTTGCTTTGGCGAGAGCTTAGATAACGGCTTCAGTTCCCCGTTGGAAACATTGTATAGTTGTCTCATGGCAAAATATTCTAAATACAGTATAGCATACACTTAAACTGATAGTTTTTTTTTAGTTGAGCCTTTCTTTTAGGTGGCTAAAATACATTTTGCTGCCGGCTCCGTCCTTCTGTGCGGCCTGTTTCTCCAAACTGTGGATTTCCCGACCGTCATCTACTGTAGGTAATACCCCATACAACCCCACTTCAAAACACTCAAACTATCCCTTTAATGGCTGATTCAGAAGCTCCTCAGAGGTCTGAAACCCATTACACGGTCGTAAGTAACAAGAAATTAAAGTTCCAGTGAACCAAAACCTTCAGTCTCCTCTCCTCGTGGAAATGTTATTGATGTTTGGTCATTATAGGACGACAACTAGCTCATTTGATCCATCAGCTAAAACCCCAGTGTGTCCCCTACCACCATCCAGACTAAATTGGATTCTGCTTATCGACTTGCTACGGTTACTAGTCCTGAACTCACAATTACACTGCTCGTGGGTTTGTAAAGCGAGGAAAGAGAGGAAGCGAGACACGCTGCCAACTGATTTAAATGGATTTGTCGGTTACATAAATGACATTGATCGTGAATCGTCTATCCCAAATGAAGCATATACTTAAGCAGTGATGTGACTACAGCAGAAGGTGGGAGTGCCTGTGTGAAACATTTTTTTCTCTCCACTGACAAAAACCATGTGCGAGTCCTGACCTGGGGAAAATGTAGCTTTTGTCATCGGCCCAAACGCTTTTGCTTGTTCAAGAACACACATCAAGTGTTTCATTATTCATCGGTAGAAATACTCTAACAGCCTTCAGTTGTTGCTATAAAAAACCTCCAACATCATCATTGCTGGGAAATTCTGCTCTAAATAAGGCATGAGCTTTCCAAACACTCCCTCATTTATTGGCAAATATCCCCTTTACAAAGCATACACTGGAAGCATAATATCAATCATATCAATATTCTGTAACCACGTACATACATTTCTATCAATCATTTTTGAATGGAGGTATCGTTTGTTCTTCATAAAATTATTTAATTGGTTTTGAAAGCCTCTAAAATCTTTGAGCAGATGCTGACAGTAAAAAGAAAATATTTTTGACTTTTGTACAGTAGGTGGCGGCATTCGCTTCGTCTGTATCAGTCTGGTTAGTCCGACTAATGAGAGGTCATTAATATGTCTACATCTTTTTACAGAGGGAGCTATGGCAGCTAGAAGAAGGAAATCATTAATACAGATTACAGCTGCAGTTCGTAGAGCAGTGACATTTGGCGACCGCTGTGTGCATCAAAACTAGGATTCAGCCTGAAGTGCACAAGTTTTAAAGCAAGGTTATACCGGGAATACAGTGTTTGGTGGTTTTTTCCTGCAGAAATGTATAATATACAGCATCAGTCTTGTCCAGACATCGCCCTCCAAACAAAACAAATACAAATATAAAAACAAAGCAAACCCAGCATAAGATAAATAAGATTACAAGTGGTGTTCTAGTGATATAGGCATGGAAACATTTCTCATGTAAAAACCGTATTAATTATTCACAGATAGTATGATTTGTTTTTTTAGAACAAGTTGTTCCCTGATAGTTGAATTTCTGCTGTAATGTGCGCTGAACAGGAGATACCCAAGCGTTGATTCATCTGCGATGATTCGAGACTTCAGGTACCTCCGCTCTTCATCCCGCCTTCGACTGATTTCAACCTCAGCCTCGGGGGGTGCCCTGAAGACATTTTCACTTCTTCTTTGGATGCTATTAAAAGTCGACAGGAATAGAAAGAAAAATGACAAGTGAAATCAATACTCTGTACAGTCCACATCCAGGCATGAGGTTACAGTTAATAACATGCTACAATTTTTCTGAAATGACACATTAACACTTCCTTGGAAAAAAAAAACAAATCAATACAATAATTTCTCCTCTTTTTTGCTTCATGTCTGCGATAAAGGCAAGTCAAAAGCAGAAAATAACAGAGAAAACTGATCAATAAAACACCACAAACACAGCGTTTTACACCAACAACGTTATAAATGTCACAGACCCTTTAGAGAGTTCCAAATGATTAACCAACAGCCAAGTTTGTGATTCAAAACTATAACCCGGAGACGAGGACGCTTGACCGGAAATTTAACCGCCTGCTCCAATCTGACCTGCCATCCCATCCAATTAAACGCTTCACCCATCAGAGGTGCCTTTTCCCCGGACCACGCACAGTCATTAGAGATATTTGTCTCCATTTAATTTCCATTTGCTGCAGATGGGCAGCAGAGGGATTCAGAGACATTATCTGAATCCTGAGGAGAGGAGGTGCGGCTCGCCACGCAGGATAAGGCTGCATCAGGTGGCATAAAGGGGTTTTTAGGAAACTCAAATTCCCTACTGATGGTAATGCAGTCAGTAGGTAGGGAATTGTGATGAATTGTTTACACACTAAAGCTTGCTTAATACAGTTTTAATGTGATAAAATCTCAACCAGCTTCATATGCCAAATGAGCTGTTGTATTCTCGCCGCTTCATTAGTTTCTTTTCCCCTCTTAATGTATGTCTATGAATAATATAAAACACACAATGATTCAATCCAAATACTGTGTGTTTGATGAAACCTCAGCCGCCATGCCAGGGCAGAAATAAAGAGATAGAGGTGCAATAAAAACCTTCAGATGTCGACATCAGCTGCCAGAGCGGAGAGAGAGAGGTGATAAAAATGCAGATGTCTGGACCGGCTCGGGCCAGATCTGAGGGCCGACGGTACACAGAAGTGAGAAAAGCTGAAACTGAGCAACTTGAAAATGGATTCTGGGAACACTGGAGTACTTCGGATGACCCATCTGTTCTTCTCCTAAGCAGAAATACTTTGCATTTTTTCCACAACAAAAACACTGACAAGAAGCTTGGAGCTACTAAATCAACTTCCAAGTATTATTTTTTTTAAGATATGTGCATGTTTGTGAGAATCTATAAACATTTTTCCAAGAGGGTCAGACAAAGAGGGACTTTGGGGGATGACATATAAACAATATAAACTATTGGGGATTTGCTGAGTAAGTGCAAATGGAGGAATATGCCCAGTGGACCACACTAAGAGTGATCTACCCCAGACTTCTGCACAGATACAGAGACCTCGCAGTGTGTGATGGATGTGGTCATGCAGCAGGGAGAGGGGGTTTTTATGAGATGGGTGGATACGCCACAGCCCTCTACAAAAGTTCACAGCATGCAACCACTGCATACCTAACTCAATCCTGGTCTGCTCCTCTTCCTGGCCTGGCTGTCCCTAAATGTTCCCCCAAGATAATTGCCTCTTCTCCTCCTGGCCGGATTTGTCTTCATTTTGACAGACGTGCCTTATCCTGCACTATACAGGTCAAATATGTAGTTTGTTGTGTGCCTTGAAAGTAACATGTTAGAAATTAGATCATCCACTCTGTTTCCTAAAAATATGTATTACCCGGAAACTTGAATGCAACAGTAGTTTTTTTTTTTTTTTAAATATATCCCACATAGCTCTGAGATTAGATATAACCTTGTACTTGCAAAGCACAGAGATGCAAGCGTGCTTTTAACTCAACTTTCAGCAGTATTCTCTATGCTGATAGATTTTCATAGTGTCTAGAATATAACAGGATGACTTGCTAGCTGCGATGTTAGGTAAAAACGATTCAGTGTATTCGGTGGCCGTACAACTATGAACCATTTAACAAGTAAAATTATTTTGTCAGTTGCAGTGGAAGATGAAGAGACTCATCAATTCTCACCTGTCAATCATTGACCACCTAACATCAGTTTTATATACTCTTCTCAGAGAGATCATGACCAAGTGATGCATTTTCAATTCAAAACTGTCAGTCTGGCTTCTGTATTAAACCTGAGTTACAGCTAACTGACAGCTGTCAGAGTCGCACGCTGAAAACCTACACAGCCTGACAGACGCTTATCGATTATTTATTATTGATCAGAAAGCCTGACAATCTGCCCTGTCTCATCTGAAAGCATGTATTTTTTTCTCTCACACATTTTTGGGAATATACATCCAGCACATTATTAAAATCCAGACACCTCCGTGTCCTCTTGGTCGTTCTGTAGGTTATTCTGTGTAGATCAAAGCTTAAAAAATGAGTGCTCTCTCACAATTTCTGAAAAGCTAATTAGTGTGCAGTAAATTCCCATCACATATTAAGAGAGCTGAAGTAATCCCAGACTCCCACAAACATGGTGTCATTTTGGTGTAGGATGTTACTTACAGCAGCAGACAGCGCTTGCTCCAGGTCTTCGATGATGTCGACCTCATCCTCCAGACCCACAGAGAGTCGGATGAGTGTGTCACTGATCCCCAGGACATCCCTCTCTTTTTCTGGCACTGATGCATGGGTCATAAGCGCCCTGAATTATGGGAGGACAATGACACTTACATATGAGTCATAAACAGAAAGACATCCTGCTGTTTTAATAGAGATTAGAGCAGAGATGATGGAAATAAAGTGTCTCAATTCAAATCTGTTTGAGAGAGTCTGATGGGGATTTTTCTTCTTGATCTGTGCTGCCCTCTTGTGGTTCTACTTGTAACATTACAGCTTAGAATACAGTTGCTAAAAGGTTTCAGATTTAGGTTAGAAACCTGCTGCTAAACAGTTGGGGGACTTCAAGCCCTGATTTGGTATCCTCTGCTACTCTGAAATGTTGTGCATACTGAACTTGCCCCTATAATATGCAGCATTTTCCTAAGAAAACAATGTATGGACGGATACAAAAGTAATCCCTCTCAATCATCACTTATGATCCACTAGAAGTGTGTGGTGGTTCTACAACAGCACATATCCTGAAACTGTCCACCTCCTTAACGCTACAAACAAACAGTAAGCACTGCAGGCCAGTCGGCAGGTTCAATTATTGTGCAATAGGGCAGATGTTTTTAATGCACTTGAAGCACTTTATCTAGTGGGTCGTTTGATGCCAATTTCCCCATAGGTGCTAGTGTTTTATTTATGGTGTCTGGAGTGTGTTGGATTGCATTTTACCCATCTGATTATTGATTTTATGATTATTTTATATTATATCTGTTTTATACTTTGTTTAATGTATTATGTGCTTTATCAGTGAGTGAGTGGCTTTACTTGGTTTGTCTTTGTTTAAGTGAGTCACTAAGACAAATTCCAATCAATCATGTTGATATAGTAATAAATTATTGAATCTTGAATCATAAACTTGCACATTCATGTTAGAATTTGGATTATAATATTCTGTATGTATAATATGTTAAGAGTCACAATCTGCAGGGATACTTACGGATGTTCTGCTAAACTCTCATAGCCACCAAGACTCTCAGCTATCGCAAACAACTGAAATAAAAAGGAAAAAACATAGTGCAGGATGTAAATAATGTGTACACCACAATATAAGAAACTGAAAAATTAAGTCACAAAAGATAAGTAACCAACTACAGAAACTACCCAAGACATGGTCATATTTTTCGCTTACATTTTGTGGTTCAGATCATTTTCAAACATACCAACAGTGAGCATTTGGAGGTCTGTCAGCAAAATACAATCTGGTATTGTGACAACATGAGCCGAGGCATGATTACATTAAACGGAATTATTTTAAACAGCTTCATGTTGCTTAAAATAAGCAATCCGTTTACTGAGGATAGTTTCTAAGGTGACCAAATTTAATGATTTTGGGACGTACTCAAAAGCATCCTTTGAGTGCAGTTCAGTTTTTCTGCCAGTCCTAAAATTTGCATATTGGAGAAATTTGCAAATCCTACTTCCAAAATCCTACTTCCAGATCAAATAAAAAATGTACTGCCAAATTTACTTTGAGGTTACTGAGGAAGGCGCTGGCGTGCTCGAGTTTCCCCTTGATGTAGAAGGTGATCATCCCCGGACATCCGGTGCATTGTCTCTTCATCACATCATGCTGAGGGTGAGAGGGCAGGCCTACGTCGAGAGAAGGGAAATATGAAAAACAGTTGACAGTTGGTGATTGTGTTTCTACCTCACTAAAGCATGGATAAGTGAGGGTGTGATTGAACAGGCTGGGATTAGTTTATTGTAACCCTGGAATGTTTACTCCTCCTTTGGTTCACTGCTATTCAAAACAGCTACAGGCATAGATATAAGGTGTAGTTGCAGATGTCATTGGACGCAACGATAAAAAACACCAAAAATGCCAGGGTTAATGGGTGTAACGGGATTGGTCAATGACATCGGACTGCCAGCTGTTGTAAATGATTAGCAACCCTTACATAACGAGGTGAAAGGTTTGTGTGAGCAGACGAAGACCACAATTTGTTTCCGCAGCATGCTACTTGTTAAAATTTGGCAGTGACAATAGGCATGCCTCAACAATATGTTGATATGAAAGGCTGTAAATCAGCTACACCCCAGTGCTGACAGATTACCTGGGAAAATAACCCGCTCCACCCTGGAATCCGCTTCTAGAAACTTGGCAGCAGCCATGGCGTTCTTGAAGTGCCGCTCCATCCGCAGATGTAGCGTCTTCAGTCCTCGGTTACACAGGAAGCAGTCGAAGGGAGACGGTACGCAACCCAGAGCTGAACCAAGATCACATGGGGGTAGAGGGGGGGAAGAAAGAGAGTTACAAAGCCTCCAAAAACCCAGATCAGGCAAACAACAAACGCTTAAACAAATACTTCCTTCTGGAAAGGTTTTAAATTGGTGCAGAACTTTGCCCTCAGGAGCATGTTTTGGTTGTTAAATGAGTGACTAGTCCACCAATACTGAGCGTGGCAGAGCAAGACATGAGGTGAATATACGACAGTGGAACTTTCTGAGATCTGTGTCCCTTAAATTACACCTGATTCCAGATACATAACTTCTGAAACTGGCGCCAGCAAACATTTGGCTTGTTGTTTGATGAAGTCTGTCAAGGCAGACACTCACTGACGTAACCTGATAACAGGCATTTTGTCAAAATATATTTCGTAACCTAACAGACAGATGTTGCCAATGCAGACTGCAAGAGTAGTTTAACATGTTGTTATTTCCACTCACCATTTTGCAGGAACTTCAGTCGCTCATACAGATCATCCCGGTTCATCGAAGCCAGACCCATCACCACGTCACTGTGACCTGTCAAATTAAAAAGTAAGGTGTTATGGTAAGATGTTATTCAAATACATTTTTTGAATTTCTCACTACATCCCGACAACAATCAATAAATGAGATACCTGCAATTGTCGCAGGACTGTTATAAGCCCCTTCAATCATTTAATTTGGCCGAATGACACGGGTGATTGGACGGGTTGCCTGTTTGCGTGCACTCTGCTTGTACACTTATTGTGCATCACCGGAGTCTTCCACAAGCTGCTAGCTTGACAGCTGTGAATACTGACAATAGCCATGTTCGCTGTTCATTATATGTTGGCATTGATAATGATAATTTTGGGGGAGTGGCTTTGGAGGGAGGCCTGAATGGACGGAATGTCAGTGTTGCCGACTTGGCGAATTTCTCTGTAGATTTTGGGACTTTTGTAGGGCTGACCCGAATGCTTTGAATCTTCGACCGTTGCCATGGTATTCAACCTCCAAATCACTATTCGAATGCTTTGTTTTTTAATTTTTTTCTTATATATAAGTATGTAATAATAATTATAATTTCAAAATAGCCCATGAAATAAGGAATAATCCCACAACATTATTCATATTCAACATTAATTATTATTAGTTATTCTCAGACAAATATCGCTCTCTGTTGTGTGTAGAGGTCCAGTGTGTACAGTAGTGCGGCAGCAACAATGTCCCTGGCACTGAAACGGGGGAGATGAATACAGACAGAAGAACATGTCAGCCTGCTGCGCTGTGCTGCTCCACCAAGCTTTGAGTACCTTTAAATATTTCTCACTAAAGCTTCAAAGCCCAAAAAATTGTATTCGGGACAGACCTAGACTTTCATTTTTAAAATCTAGTGAACTCTTGATAGTTTCTCGAGATTACCGACCCTGCCTTTAAAAGACAGGAGTAAAAGAAAGGTTGATATTCTATACAGTCCAAATTTTGGAGCAGAAAGTCTTTCATTGGTTTGTGTTTTGAGAATAAAGTCAGAATATTTCAAGATATAACAAAATGTTGTGCGTTATGATTAGATTGGGTCAATTAGATCACATGCATGTTTTAGCTTTGCCTGACTGTCTACGTATATAGTTACTATTTTTTTTTTTGCAAAATATATTGCAAATTGCGATATATGATATTTTCTTTGAAAATATTGGGGACGATCGAGCCCCATCTTTTCATGCCCTAAAAGCTTTGATAATGAAGTGCTTCCTGGTGAAAATGACAGACTACAGATCCAACTCATTCCTCATTTTGACACAGCGAGCTGGCAGACCAACTTTTTGGTTCAGATTGTCGGGCTGCACGATTTTGAAAAAATAGCTAATGTGACTATTTTGACTGATATTGCAATTGCGATATGATTTACGATATTAGAGGGAATGATCATTTTTACATCATTATTCTCATTTCATTGAAAAACATATTTAAATGATTATGGTGTGGTTTTTTTGCGGTGATCTGTACCAAACAAAGATGTTTTTTTAAGTCTGTAGAATTTGATGTGTAGGCCAGGAAATCTCTGCAGCACCACAATATTTAATTTAAAATGGTATTTTTATACACATTTGACCTTTAACAAATACTGCGATTTGAAAATTGCAGTAGGCCATATTGTGATTTCGATAAAATTGTGCAGCCCTATTACATTGTATAATATTTGAATGAAATCTTATGCTAGGAAAATGTAACTAAACCTACCGTTCATGTATTTGGTTGCTGAATACATGCAGATATCAGCTCCTAAAGCCAAGGGGCGCTAAGAGAGCACAAGACAAACACACACAAGTTAATCAATGACTTGTTTCCACATGAACTGGAATTTGAGTGCAGGAAATTATTAAACGGCTATTTCAAAATCAAGAGAGCATGAAGTGCACATCTGTCACTCTCACCTGGAAGTAGGCAGACATGAAGGTGTTGTCCACAACCACCACTATGTCTTTGTTGTATTCATGGGCCACCTC
The DNA here is from genome assembly GCA_916701655.1 of Sebastiscus albofasciatus. Classification (NCBI taxonomy): domain Eukaryota; kingdom Metazoa; phylum Chordata; class Actinopteri; order Perciformes; family Sebastidae; genus Sebastiscus; species Sebastiscus albofasciatus. The sequence goes on from CAKAOI010032331.1 coordinate 47,820, forward strand.
AGAACAGGCCTTGATGTCAACAACCTTCATCGTGGGGTTAGTGGGCGTCTCGATCCACAGCAGCTACATGAAGAAGAAGAAGCATGTTTAGGAGGGTGTGGCAAAAATGTGGCAAACACATACGCTCAGCTGAGGAAAAGGCTTTGACACAGCTCATCTACTGTGCAAATAACAGTCATCACAAAAAGTGGTGATTCACCATGACAGCTTCAAGTTTGCTCAGAGGGAAATGGCTCATCCAGTTATGCAAGATACAAATCAGACCAAACACAATTAGCTAAAGACAAACAACACTTAATTCTTAAATCATTCTTTGACCTACTTTAGTGTTGGCCTTCAGAGCAGCCTTCAGCAGAGCTGGTTTTGTACAGTCAACAAAAGACACCTCCAGACCAACTTCAGAAGCAATTCTTTGGAAGTAGCGGTTTGTGCCTTTTGAAATCCAAAAATTGAAACTCAGTTTAACATTTCCAAAACCATCTGCTTCCACTTTAACACCAACCACCATTTTGTACAAGTGAGTAACTGGTTGGTTCTTAATGGCATCTGGAAACAATTCATGGTTGCATCATATTTTTCTGCACAGTTACAAAGTGGCGTCTTACCTCCGTACACGTCATCCATGCAGACGATTCCATCACCTGACTTGAGCATGTGAGTGATGGTTACTGTGGCTGCCAGCCCCGAGGCAACTGCAATGCCTGTAGAGAAAAAGCACAAAATCCTATTCAATTCAGAGAAAAACAGACGCTGCAGATTGCAGACATTTCCTCCATTATGATTGAATCCTAATGATCTAATTTGTTAAATCTTTCCTCTCTGTGCAGTTTTGATAGTCTTACTTACAATACTTTCCGCCATCCAATGCAGCCACGGCCTTCTCAAGACAGTTTCTTGTAGGGTTTCCACTCCGGCTGTATTCAAACCCCTACATAAAAACATGATTAGAAGACAGTTAAGCCACCTAAATCAACATTTACATTCTGTGTTCAAACAACAGAAATAAGCAGTCTTTTAGCAGACTGGTTAGACGAGATCAACTAGTATAAAAGCCTACTGTGCACAGAGCGTATGATTATATTACACAAATATAAATATATCTCTATTGGCATACCACCGTTACCTGCAGGCTACATCCGTGTTTACAGTTGTCTTTAGTTGGATTATCTCTTAATCAAGTGGGTGGGTGCACAAGACTGAAAACTGTGGGAACCAACATTTAATTAGGGTAATTATGAGAAAAGAAGACATCATCCAGTAATTAGAGCCTGTGCATTTAAGTCCCAGAGGCCCAATGGTGTAGAGATTATTGTTCTGCTGTCCAATCACATTTTTAAAAGGGACTTGGGTTGCTCGAAAACTCACGAAAATTGGCACACACTTCGGAGCTGGTGAAAATTGCAAAGTTCTGCAGATATTGAGCTCAGTCTTGACCATCGGGCTCCGTGGCGCCCCTAAACGCACGCTAGGGTTGGTCTAATGTTCCTTTGATGTTCACGAAATTTGGTGCGCTCATCGCTCTCATCTTTAAGAAAACATATTACAATTTTTTTTTACATGTTTTGCCCGACCTGAAGTCAGACATTTTGGATTTTGTGCGTTCATTTTTAAGGATTTTAGGATAGCAAATATGTTGAATAAGCTCAATTAGTGGTTCTACTCTGACTAGTTTCATCTTGTTAGAATATTTCTGAACAAAGAAGCAGCCACTGTTTTGAGAGGTAAAACAGGTTTTGGTATTGTGAGCTCGAGCAGAATATTTTGGGAGTAGTGCAGCTGAATATACCAGTCAGAGAGTCTGCAAAACAAGGTTAAGAGGTCAAGAGGTCAGGAGATCAGCGTGAGCAGTTGGTTGGGTATTTCTTTTAGCTTGGTCACTTCATTGTGGATGCAGTTTTAGCTGTTAAAGCTGTACATATGTCTCCAGATTAGTCTTAAAACTGGAAGACATTAAAGACTACTCATTCTCCTCCTAAATAAACATGAGAAAACGTAAATGGCCTCTGCTCTCGACCACTCTTTTTAATGTTATACTGCATGTGCTCTCTGTGTGAAAGTGTGATAACAATGGCACTTACAGACTTGTATTTGGCAAGACAATTCATGACTAATCAAGAGTATAATCATTGACAGAGACAAATGGCAGTTGTACAAGTTAAATCTTGTTTGCAGAAAAAAATGCCTACAACCTAAATTACAGGGAGAATATGACCGTAACAGGAAAACTGGATTTTCAAATATACCTTCCATACAGGCTGGTTAGTGTGGATTCATGGCCACAGGCTCATTTTTTCAAGTGAGAAAGAATTACATTGTCTCTTTTGAGATAGATTCACTTTTGACTGGGGAAGCAGAAGAACCCTTTGTAAATAATGTATTAATGTTTTTTGTTAGCTGGACACAATTCTATATATATATATATATATATATTGATATTATTTATTATTATTATATTTTGTATTTATATATATATATATTTTTATATATATAGATATAGATAGATAGATAGATAGATAGATAGATAGATAGATAGATAGATAGATAGATAGATAGATAGACAGACAGACAGACAGACAGACAGACACACTGCATACTACCTTATACATAAAGGTATTATATATGTTTGGTGAAAAGACATTGTAAGCAAAACCTCAAGGTGTAAAGCATGAAATTAAATAAAGATAATTATGTAATGAAGTTAGATCTCAAGTTTACTTATTACTGAGATGACTTACTTACCTATTTTTGTGTTTTAATGTTGTTTTGTTGTGTGACTTGGCTTGCTTTAAGGCTGGATTGCCCATTGGGATTAATAAAGTATAGGGTCCATCATAGGCAACATGAGTGATTCAGTATTGATTATATCTTTAAAATAATATCTTCTGATGAAAACATAAAATATAGAAGACATAGATGAGAGTTTAGCTTTACTCGCACCATGTTTCTATGACTCAAATGACAACAACTGAATATTGAGTTTATAGCCCACTGAAGTCCTTGGGCACAATTATCCACTTATTATTATATTCCTTATTAGTTGACCCTTATAGTTGACCTGTTTTTATTCTGCCTATGTCTGTAAAGCACTTTGGTCAGCTCATGTTGTTTTAAATGTGCTATAGAAATAAATTTGACTTGACTTGACTTGACTTATTGTGGGAGACATTAAAGACTACTCATCCCCCTCCTAAATAAACATGAGAAACCGTAAATGGACTCTGCTCTCAACCACTCTTTTTATGTTATACTGTATGTGCTCTCTGTGTGAGAGTGTGATAACAATGGCACTTACAGACTCGTAATTGTCTGTATGGAAAGGTATACTTGAAAATCAGTTACTGTCATATTCTCCCTGTAATTTAGGTTGTAGGCATTTTTTTTTCTGCAAGCAAGATTTAACTTATACAACTGACATTTGTCTCTGTGTCAATGATTATTGTTCTTGATTAGTCATGAATTGTCTTGCTAATTACAAGTCTGTAAGTGCCATTGTTATCACACTCTCACACAGAGAGCACATACAGTATAACATAAAAAGAGTGGTCGAGAGCAGAGGCCATTTACGGTTTGTCATGTTTATTTAGGAGGGGAATGAGTAGTCTTTAATGTCTCCCATAATAAGGAATATAATAATAAGTGGATAATTGTGCCTAAGGACTTCAGTGGGCTATAAACGCATTATTCAGTTGTTGTCATTTGAGTCATAGAAACATGGTGTGAGTAAAGCTAAACTCTCATCTATGTCTTCTATATTTTATGTTTTTATCAGAAGATATTATTTTAAAGATATAATCAATACTGAATCACTCCTGTTGCCTAAGATGGAGCCTACTTTATTAATCCCAATGGGCAATCCAGCCTTAAAGCAAGCCAAGTTACACAACAAAACAACATTAAAACACAAAGAGAGGTAAATAAGTCATCTTAGTAATAAGTAAACTTGAGATCTAACTTCATTACATAATTATCTTTATTTAATTTCATGCACCATTACACCTTGAGATTTTTGCTCACTATGTCTTTTCAACAAACATATTTATGTATAAGGCAGTATGCAGTATATATATATATAAATAAAAAATATAAAAAATAATATCAATATATAGAGAATTGAGTCCAGCTAACAGCTTTTACGCATGGCATGACGTCAAAAAAGGGCTGCTTTTACGCATGGCAAATGCATACCACTGACTGGATGACTCCACACACCACCCCAAGTCTTGAGTAACAACGGTATATCAGGTTACTTACAGCGTGGTTTCCTGGTCCGAGCTGCTTGAACGTGGTAGACAGTGAAATCGGCGGCACCACAGCCATGGACTTCCACTGCTCCGGCTCCTGACCGACGTGGATCGCCTCTGTGGCGAACGATTTGTACGCCGTGCTGAAGCCGGCGAACAGATCGCCCTGCTCGTCTTGTTTGTGATTTTGATCCATGGCCAAAGCGCTCTCCTCTCCACTAGATGCGTGCCACACAGGCGGACTGACTGAGGATGAGTTACCGTTACGGTGACGTTGGGAAAGCAATTTAACTGGCCGTGCGCTTACGCTCGTCGCTGTGAGCCAATCAGAGGCCATCAACAAGCGGAGGAAGGCGCTGATTGGTCGCTCAGCAGGGGCGTCCAACCGACGCAGCGCTGCCGTTGTTTGATTCCCTTCTCTTATGTATGTGTGTTCAGTGAGTGGTGATGCAACGTTTCCTGTTGTTTGAGTCAGTGAGATTAGACACTTTTTTTTACACTTTTCTTTACACATTTACTTAAAAGTCAGTTCTACTGAGTATAATACAATTTTAAACAGTCTTATATTATGTAGTTCTAAAGTAAAGTCAAACTAAAAAAGAATGAGAAAAAATTTAACTTCTCTGGAACAGGATGTTCCTCAACCACCACCATAACATCTGTTGTTTATAAAATTATACATTGAATTTTGTGCATTTTTTGTGGCTTGTGGCACACACTCACACACACACACACATCAGAGATGTTTAGCTGTGTTCTTCATATTACACATTTACTTAAAAGTCAGTTTAACTGGGTATAATAAAAAAAACTGATTTTAAACAGTCTCAACATTATAATTTATGTAGTTCTGTAAAGTAGAGTAAAACTAAAAAGAATGAGAACAATTTTAACTTCTCTGTAAACACCCAATATGATACTAATGGATGTTCCTCAACCACCACCATAACATTTGTTGTTATAAAATGATGCATTGAATTTTGTGCATTTTTTGTGGCACATGGCACACACTACTATCACAGATGTTTAGCTGTGTTTCCATTCTTGAACCATAGGGGGAGGAAGTGCTCTGTTGACTCAGTTATATCACTAGAGGTCTTAGATAGATAGATATATACTGTAGATAGATAGATAGAGATAGATAGATAGATAGATAGATAGATAGATAGATAGATAAGATCAGATAGATAGGATAAGATAAGATAAGATAAGATGAACCTTTATTAATCCCCATAGGGAAATTCAGGTGTCAAAGCAGCATCATCAGCAAACAGAGTGAAACACAGGAGAGGTAAAGGTATACAAAAATGATAAAAACAATAATAGAGATATAAAAGATACAGAGTGAATGGGTGAAAATAGTGTGTACAGTCCATCAATAAATAAATGTAGTATGTACAATAAATAAATGTATGTACATATGTGCAGTCTATAAAGTGGTATATAGGATATATCGTGTAAAGTAAATGTAAAGTGTGCCAGTGGTTAGAGTCCAAGATGGTTGCAGATAGTGCATGTTTAAAGTTCTTAAAGTCCTCATAGTTCTCATATGGGGGGTCAGACTTGGTTGTGGAGCCTGATGGCTACCAGCATGAAGGACTGACCCAGGCGCTTTGTGTTATGCCAAGGGGGGATGAGTCTGTGGCTGAAGGTGCTCCTCATCTTGATAGATAGATAGATAGATAGATGTCAGAGCCAAGTCACACAAATCATTAATCAAGTGGGATAGGAACATTCAGTGAGGCAGATAAGAGTATTATTAACTTTGAGCAAAAACTTTCAAATTCCCTGGATTAAATGACTACAGGCACTTGATCCTGACGTCCAAGATCATAAAATCCTTCAAGTGACTGGTGTTGACCCACCTGAAGGACATCACATGCAGGACCACTGCTGGGTACCCCATGCAGTTTGCCTACCGGGCAAATAAGGTCAGTGGATGATGCAGTCAACATGGGACTGCACTACATCCTGCAACACCTTCGCCTCCGCAGGGACATATGCAAGGATCTTGTTTGTGGACTCCAGATCAGTGTTCAACACCATTGTCCCAGTCATCCTCCACTCCAAACTCACAAACTTCCTGACAGACTGGAGGCAGCAGGTGAAACTAGGGAAAATCACATTCAACACCTGGACCATCAGCACTGGCAATAGTCAGACAGCACTAGACACATGAACAATAGATGAGTTTGTGATATGAACATGATGAATGTAAATAAATGTAAAGTCAAGTGAGCTCTCTTCTCATTGCATCTTATTTTGCTGTCTCTTGTGGAAACAAAGGTTATATCAAGCGTCGCTGTGGACTTGCATGATGGAGAAGATGCTATTACCTGTAAGTTTTTAGGGAGAACAAAATGATAAACTGTAAGAGTTTAATGATGAAATAATGTTTATTTATCTTTTCTGACTGTACCCTGAAGCCAACCACACGAATGGAAATAATTATCCGTCTGTGTGCCTGGGGCCGCTGCTGTTGCTGTCATCTTTGATACATTTTTAGAATCAAAATGTAAATTGAACTTTTAGGCTTCTTTTCCTCAGGCCATTGGTGCAGTGAATTGTTTATTGTGCTCTTAAAGGTAAATGTCTGGGTGAATCAACATTCACATCAGCAGGCTTCTGCTAACAGAGTTCAAATACACAAGACTTAGAGATTGTTGGTTATAGCTGAAGTAGTAGTATGGTACAATACAATAAACTGTACAGTACAATGTTAACAGTGGTGGAAATTTACATTTTCAACCTTTTACTCCACATTTTTCTTACTACTGCAAATCACATTTTGATACTTCAAGTACATTTTGGTGATAATAGTTGTACTTTAATTGTACTTTTAAGTTGAGTTATAAATCCAGGAATTTTACTGGTATTAGAGTATTTTTCCAGAGTAATATTGGAACTGTGATTTCTTATTTTTTTTATACTTTATTTTTTCCCTTTTTTCGAGGTTGTTTTCGTATATGCAATTTACAGTTCGTAATTACAATATTTTATGAACCAACTTTTTAAGTAGTTGAGCTTATAGACAAACTCATTAAGTACACTAGAGAAAACAACTTCAACATTCAAAATTGAAATAAAATTAAGAAAAGAAATAATAATAATAATAATAATGATAAAAAGAAAGAATTGAATTAAAAAAATAACAAAACAAAAAAACACACAAAACAAATAAAACCCAATAATAATACAAAAATAAGAGAGTAATAGACTCCATCTCTTCTCAAAAACATCCTCCATATTCTTTTATAAAATCTGGAATTTTAGTTTTTTTCCAACCTTTTTTTATTTGCTTCAGTGCTGTGATTTGGAGTATTCTAAATAAGTAATGTTAATTTTTACCGAGACCAACTGGAGGTTTCCTGAGTATGATATGTTCTGCTTTTAAATACAGAGGTTTTTTGAAAATGTCTTCTATGAACTTAAATATTTCTAACCAAAACAGATTTAATAGACTACATGTGTAAAAAATGTGTAAATGATTTGCGTTACTTTCACCACAGTTTCTGGAACTGTGATTTAAGAACTGTTGTATTGTGTATGTTTCATTGATGTTATGTTATAACAGGAAAAGACAATACACATTGCCTATTGGGGAAAAATAGTATGTTATCTCACATCTCACATTGTATACTTTTTTTTTAACAATGTCTTTATTTTTTTTTTCTTATACAAACATCAGCATTATTATGCAATATATTCAATACAGGATTTACTTTAACAAACATAACATACCCCACACACCCACCCGTTCTCTCTTAACTTTTCCCTTTCTTACAGGTCCAAAATCAATATACAGCTTCACAGTATCAATTATACAATTGAACAGTTAAATGGCACCTCTAACAAAATGAAGATACACATAAACAGAAAATAAATATATAGAAAATAAATAATAAATAAAATAAAAAAAAGAATCCATTCCCTTCTGAGGGTCTACCACTATTGTTATTTTTTTACGTATCCTATCTTAATTATTACTCCTGTAGAAGCTCACCAATATCACTAGTTTTTATTAAATCATTAAATGATTTCCATATTTCCTCATAAACACACAGTTTGTTTTTCAAGGTATGACATTTTGTATACTTAACCCTCCTGTTGTCTTCCCGTCGACCATGCAACTTTTGTCTGGTTTGACTGTTTTTAAAGCATACATTATAAATTATCACCCAATTCTGTATTACACCTTTTTGGCCAACTTCATTCCAACTCATTACCACAAGTTTTACACTTTTTGGGGAATTCATGGTCAATAAACCTAATTTATATGAAATTAAACCTCATTTTTTTAAGGAAAAAATGCAGAAATTATGAATTATTTGGACTATACTCAAAATTGGAGAGATAATGTTGATGGATTATCACAGACCGGTATATGTCAAAGTTTAGTCAGAATATTACAAATATTATAATATAAAAAAGATGTTTAACGACAGTGTGACACTTAGCACCAACACCACACGTGCTATAATTTTGAATAAAACACCCATAATGCAACGAAAGTAGTGGTCATTATTTATTTTTGCAAAGAACCAATGTAGTTTTGGGGCAATTAGGTGAAAGACATCCATATTTATCATATAATGAAATTTTTAAACGGGTCAAATTTAACCCGAGGACAACAGGAAGGTTAAATAACTTTCCAGAAACAAAATGTATTGAAGGAATTATATATTAGCTAGTGACCGTTAGTAACCTATCCCGAACTCTCGCGATACTTCGAGGCGGAAGCCATCAGCCGAGTCTTCCGTACTAGTCGACTGGAGCCGCTTAATGTTGTTGCAGCAACCAGCGACACTTTTGAACCGAAAGGAGGGTGTAATGAAGTGTTTGTTTTCATACTAAACCGGTGAACGGAAGCTGCTTACTTGCTCGTCTTCGAACAAACTGTCGTTTTTGGGGGATATATTAAGTGTGTTTTTCATGTGTGTGCAGTTTACGGTGTGTTTTGGCGAAACGCATCAGTTCGCCGACACCTACACCGTCTCTCTGCTCTGCTCTGCTCCTCCGTTAACTGTTTAGAGAAAGATGACCGGAGAGAAGATCCGCTCCCTGCGCAAGGACCACAGGCCGAGCAAGGACGAGGATCTACTGGAGCCGGACGAGGAGGCTGCGACCGGGACGTTCACCACCGCCTCCTCCACCTCCAAGAGCTCCAACAACAAGAGCAGAGCGAGTAAGATCTTCAGCAATCACAAGTTGGTGAAGTCTTCATCATCCACACAGCAGCAGCAGCAGAACCAGCAGCAGTCTCAGATTAATGCAAACACCACAAACACACTGTCCACAACATCGGATGTTATCGATGACAACAACAAGAACCCCATCGTCATCCGAACCGGGCAGGACTTTCCGGTGCATGAGTGTGTGTTTAAAGGAGATGTCCGACGTCTGTCTTCACTCATACGGACGCAGAATATCGCACAGAAAGACCTCCATGGTGAGTCTACCAGATATTATCTCTTCCAGAAGTCCAGAAAGCATCAAGATCCACCAGTTTTAAGGTTGCAGTGAAGCTCAGTTAGTTAGCTAATATAGGCTATCAGTCAGGGCTGGAAGTAGGCGAGGCTTCTCCCTATACCAAAGGCCAACATGAGGAATATTAGGATACCCCCTTAAATCTAGTTCAAGTTTCAAGTTTATTTGTCATATGCATTTAAAAGTACAGTGTACAGTGAAATGCAATGAAATGCATTTTACCCTGGCTCTCTCTCAGCCCTTAAAATCTATAAATCTAGTGTCCTCAAGTCAACAGAACAGAAAAAGTGTGTAAGAATAATTTGTTTTTCTCCCAAATGCAGCACTGTGAAATTATTCATTGTGCTTGTCACAAAAAAAACCCCCTCTCTGATAAGCCACCTTGGGTTTATTATTAGAAGTTGTCATTATGTGTGTTTTATTGTCTGTATTTAGGGATTATTTGCAAGACTTTCCCTAGACTGATAGTCTGCAGGGCAAAGTCTGCTCAGAAAGACGTCCATGGTGAGTCTACCACTACCAGATGCTTATCTCTTACAGGAGTCCAGAACCATCACGATCCACCAATATTTAAGGTTGAAGTGAAGCTCAGTTAGTTAGCTAATATAGGCTATCAGTCAGTCCCCCAGCCGGGCTGGAAGTAGGCGAGGCTTCTCCCTATACCAAGGCCAACATAAGGAATATTATGATACCTCTAAATCCCAGCCAACATGGTTATGTGGGCCCCACATGGGTTATGCTGGGGGTACCTGGGTTCCAAGTGGGTATGGGCCCAAAATGGGCATCTTATCTGGGGCCCACGTGGATCAACTAAGTAGGTCCATGTGAGCCACCCAAGTGGGTCCTAGTTGAGTCACTAATGGGAAATTAGTGCATGGGCTCAGAATGGGCAACACAAATGGCGCCCACATGGGTCAACTAAGTTGGTCCCACATGGGCTCTTCATGTGGGCTACCCGTGTGGGTCCTAGTTGGGTCACTACTGGGAAATTAGTGCATGGGGCCAACATGGAAACTGTGGACAAACCCACTTACAACCCATATTTCAGGCCATGTAGTCCCCATGTAGTTCCCACATAGAACTTAAACCTGGGGCCGAGATGGGTTTTGGTTTATGTTGATTGATTTATGATTGACAGATTGGGCCCATATAACACCCAGTGTACTCCTGCATGAAACCCACAAGGGCAATTGGCATGGGACCACTAAGGAACCCGTGGACAATCCCATATAGGGCCCATTTTTCAGCCCATTTACTACCCACATGGGCCACACAATCAAATGTTGACAGAACAGAAAAAGCGTGTAAGAATAATTAGCTTTTCTCCCACATGCAGCACTCACTGAAATTATTCCGAGTTTCTCACAAAACAAACCTCTCAGATAAGCCATCTTGGGTTTATTAGAAGTTGCCATTTGTGTGTATTTTTATTGTCTGTGTTTAGGGATTATTTGCAAGACTTTCCTCAGACTGATAGTCTGCAGGACAAAGTCTGCTCAGATAACACCACCATTTCAACAGAAACCCTCCCTTGAACTAACAAAAGGACAAGATTGTTTTGTTCCGGTTCACGTGCCCAGACAAAAGATGTCCCTGCACTTGTGCTCAGTGTCAGCACAAGAATGTGGTCTGTCTTCAAATCAGAGAGCTCTGACGTGGTGTGATGCCACAAGGTGTCAAGACAGGGTATTGGCCTCTGAATGGTGTTGTTTTGGAACTTGAGCCTGTATTTTTCAAAGGTTTCGCCCCGTCTAGTTGAGGGTGTTTGTGGTTCTGTGGCAGCAGTGTTGTGTGTTTACTACGCACACGTTAGTTAAGCTTCCACAGGCTGAAGCCAGACTGTCACGTCAATATTTGTAGGCGTGTTTACATTTTTGTTAAGTAGGATATGAACAAAGAAGCTTTATCTTTCATTCTATTCATTGGCCTAACATTAGCCACACATATAGCAAGTATACTGTACGATTAATGGTTATAATGATGTTAAATGATTTTATAATTGGTCAATTCATCCACATTTTCTCACTTACTGCACCATAGTTGTATCAAACTGGGGCTGACCCGAATGTTTTTCTGTCTGTCTGTCTCCATCTCCCCTGTTTCAGTGCCCGACACAATGCCATATATATTTAAAAAAACATCTAACATCTTTTGAAGCTGGAAACCATTCATTTTTGCCAGTTTTTGCTCAACGAATGACTTAAAAAAACAATTAATTTATTAAAAAAATTGATGACTAGTGAAGTCGATTCATTGACTAAACATTTCAACACTACGTTTTTCATACTTTTTGCAGAAGAAGTAACTGCCAATGAAAACTATTGACAGCAAGATCTGAATTATCTAGAGTAACCAGGATGCTGATTTTGGAAAGGGACATTGCTAATACAAATGAAATCCAATTCACTTCTATTGAATTCTGTTTATCACAACATGGAATGGGACTGCTAGCTGATCACCGCCATGTATTTTCACGCACATCGGGGCTTCTACAAGGCAGGCCCTCTTTACTCTGGATGCTTGCCCACCGCTCTCTCCCTGGAAAAGAAGCCTGAAGGAGCTGACCGGGCAGTTTGGCTTCCTCTTGAGGGATTCTCCTATGCTTATGAGGCACATTTCACATCCTGGGAAAAAAAAAAACCTGTGCTTCTCCACACCTGACTCAAACGTTATTTTCCCCGAATGCATTTCTAGTGTGCAACCAGTCCCATTCAGTGCTTACTTTATGTCTGCCCCTGCCAGTTAAATGCAGCTTATTTCGGGGGCGCAGTAGGTTAATAGTTATAATATTGCTTGTCATGGTAGGAGAGCACACAATAGGCATATACTTACCATGTCATTAGGAATTTAGTTGATTCTGCCTCCTAATTTAAACATCTAATTCAGTGTGACCATCCTAGAGACACAGTGCTTATCACACAGACTCTCATCTCTTATTGTGGTTATCAAAAGCGTTTGACAAATTCTGTTTTTTTTCTTCTCTTCTTCAGGAAACACACCGTTGCATCTTGCCGTCATGATGGGACACAAAGGTGAGTAATGATGTATATGTGGATGCATCTCCATGTGGTTTATATTTGTCTCTCTCTGTGGCTTTCTAATTTAATCTCCCTGCGCGTCTGTATGGCTTTTGTTTCCGTTTATTTGTGTGATTCAGTTTGTATTCCCGTCTTTGTGTGTGTATTTGTCTGGCTAAGCACCACACAGATCACCACACAAATCTCAGACGGCAAGATGCTCATGCATGAGTAAAGAGGTTGTGTTTATGGATTCATGCCTGGTCAAAAACTAGAGCTGCGCAATATGAGGAAAATATGCGATAACGTTGATGAATGTAGCGATAACGACAGGGATGCATCAATACCGGATCGGATATCGGTGACAATGGGGTCAATCTGTTAAATTCAATTTTATGTTTATATACTATATACATTATACAGTATACTGGAAATGTAATTTCATTCCATTTCAGTTCATTTTGACCAATTTTTTTCTGCATTAAAAAGGTTTACACTTGAATTATAAGTCTTGTTAATTTTTAAGATTCTTTTGCCAAGATGTTGTTGTATAATTTATTATTTTAATAATAAATAGCAATTCAACACATTTGTATCTATGTATTTAATTGTTACATTTAGTTTTGCAAAGTTAGGAAAACAATGTTTAAGTCAAGCCTGATGTTGTCTCACACATAAAAGAATGATCCCAGTCACTTCCACACAGTGAGGCATACAGCTTATTAATTAAACACTGGTATCAGATCGGTACTCGGTACTCGGTATCGGCCGATACCCAAAGCCCAGGTACAGTATCGGGACTAAAAAAGTCGGATTGGTTTATCCCTAGATAACAATATTACATGTGATAAATAGATATTATATATATACTCAGTTCTGCCTTCCTGCCTTCAGTATACTGACAAATAAAATACAACAACTTGTCTGTTGAATCAAAAAATTAGAGAAATTATTTCCATCAATTACTTCTTTTATTGAACAAATTTAGCATTGAACCCAAAAGACACCAATAGAAAAATAATGATTTAATAACTTTTTAAAGTACAGTTTTCTACGGATTAAGTCAAAAAATCCTTGAGTGCAGTATCGCAGTCGTGATTATTGTTACTAAACAAGCCCTGTCAAAAACAGAATTGAGCAAGAAAACAATTCCTTCTGATGGTCATTCGATACATTTATTGAGAAATAACATGCAGTGGGGATTAGATAATGATGACACTGCAAGAAATAGGATCCTCTCAGTGGCTCAAGTCTCTTGTTCTGATTGATGTTCCACCGCTGGCTCAAAGACTAATAGTTTGAGGCTGGCTAAGGGGATAATTAGCTGAGATAAAAGATGTCATTTTCAACTTCCAAATGGTTTGCTTAGTGGGCTATAATTAGTTTTTCTGCTGGTGTCTCTTGTGCTGAAGAAGTTACTTAGTTGTTATCATAGTTATTAGTTTGAATCAAAGATTGCACAAATTACGTGTTACACAGATGGTACAGCTATGTGTATTGTCCCAAAAGGAAACCAGAAAGTGTAACAAGTTGTGCGTTTTATGTAACACGTCCTAGAATAACAATCAGTTTGGAGTACAAGATGAATATGTCATGATGTATGAAGGCTTTGTAGAAGTCTTTACATGATTTTGTTCTTTAGCCGAGTTGCACTGGCTGGACTGAAAGCATGTGCATAAAATATTAATGCATTGCAAGGAGACTACAGAACATGCTATTGAAAAATTAATCCCCACCCCTCTTCTGCAGCAGGTTCTCAGTGAACAATTCACGCATAGGGTTACTCGTACTGCAATTGTTTAGTGGCTGTTACTGGAGCGCGGGTTTCAATTGATTTCACATTTGCAAGGTTTAATTCCCATTGACGGAGTGAAGGCCCTATCTGTAGTCCAGATAGCGGATTGCCGAAGTGTAGTGGCGGATGGGACGCTATAGGATTGATTGTGCTAATGAGGTTGCCTATCTCTAGCCTGGGCTGCTAGCCTGTCCTCCAGGGATGCTCAGGCCAGACAGACTGAAGGCTAGAGCATGAGATCATAGTCTGGGTGTGGCTGCTCTGGTGGGATGGAGAGGACAAGGCTCCCTTTGTGTATGGCGTGGTGCGTGTGTTTATTATTTAACAGACTAGTAATAGAAGTGATGCATGTCTATAGTCCCTTAAATTTGATCTTTTACTGTTGTACAGGTAAAAAATATCGTTGTCACTAACAGACACAAACGTAATGCAGTTCATTGTTGCGATTAGTAGCAAATAAAATACTGATAAAGCAGCGTTGTATGTTCATAACTATAGATGCAAGGCTAAATAAACATTTGTCAAAAAATGAAACATCTGCACTGCAGTGGGCACATGTAGGTTTTTTCTTCTGGGATGCTACAGTGTCTTCACCAACTTTCTCTTTCAATTATAACAACTGGGCACAGCACATCAAGGCCTAATTCTTTATCCACACTTATTTTGTCCTTCATGGAAAAATGGATTATGCTATTGCTATTACAGGGATCATTTTTTTCTCTGAGGGTTGCCAAAAGACTTCAGGGAAAATGCATACACAGCTGCTGTAACTAACAATTATTTCATCATCGATTAGTCTGCCAATTATTTTTCTCAATTTCTGCCAATTGTTTAAAAAAATGTTTAGCCCAAGCTGATGTCATCAAAAGTTTTGTTTATGTCTATCCAACACTCCACAACCCAAATACATACAGCTTAATATGATATAAAACAAGCAAAAGCAGTACATTTTAATACTGGAGAAGCTGTAAATAGAGATTTATTTTGGGCATTTTTGGTTTAAAAATGACTTAAATGTAATTGATTATCAAAATAGTTGACACCTGAATTTTCTGTCAATCAACTAATCATTTTCAATGAATCGACTGATCGTTTCATCTCTAGGAAAGTAGGAAAAGAGTAACTTA
This sequence comes from Sebastiscus albofasciatus, assembly GCA_916701655.1. Classification (NCBI taxonomy): domain Eukaryota; kingdom Metazoa; phylum Chordata; class Actinopteri; order Perciformes; family Sebastidae; genus Sebastiscus; species Sebastiscus albofasciatus. Next base: position 63,487 of record CAKAOI010032331.1, read on the forward strand.
AGTAGTAGATGAAGTGGATAAACCAAATTTATTCAATAGATACTCTTCAGGTCACTATCTGACTCATTGTTTGTGTCCTGAATGCATTTTCTGCAAATGAAACTCTTTGGAAATTGAAACTTGGAGTACACTAAATGCTGTATTTCACACCCAGTTTTAAGCTGACACTGTGGTCAGAGGTATAAGATCAACACAGTTTTCTCCTGAAGCCTGTTTTCTGTCATGTCTCCTCAAAGGACAGAAAATGTTTTTCCTTTTGTCCAGGGGTTGTGATATCTGATCCACTGGCCTCAAAGATAAAATATAAATTGGTTTCAGAGATACAAGATAACAACCTAGTGAATGTTTGGAGCCAAAGTGCCAGTCCGGCAGGGTTAGTCTTCCTCTGAATTGACACATTTTATCACTTAAAAAAAGAGCAGCCCCGTTTAATCAAGAGAGGAAAATAAGTACATTAACATAAATTTTGTCTGGAGGAAAAAAACACAACATTGGTTTGAGATAATCTGCAAAGCAAACCAGGCTTCAGTTTTGCCTCAGAGACTGCAACTATGTGTTTCTTCAACTGCTGTTTGATACGGTCAGTGAGTGTGTGATCGATGGCGAGGAAGTGAGCGAAAAAGCCATTTTATAGATGTACTCAGCCTGGATCAGGATGGGTGGAGATGGTGGGGGTTTTAACAGCCCACAGAGCCTCTTGACAAGTGCCCCATCTGTAGCCACTGCACGTAGCGAAGCAATAGATTAGCACTTTATTTCTCCATCCCACTCTGCCTCCTTCATTCCTCTGTTAGAGTTGTATTGTATGTGTCTTGAGCAGGACCTCCTTACAGCTGCTGCACATGCAATCAACCCAGAATCCCACAGGGAGACTTCCTTTCAATACTTCACGACTGCGTAACAGATCGAATCGGACAGCAAACCATTGCTAATGACTTATAGGCTAAATGTGTCCAGGCATCTTTTCGATTGGATTCAAATGAATCACCTGCATCTGTTTGATTATTCTTTCCCAGCTTCCTACTAGTAAATTAAAGAGAAAACCCCTCAAAAGAACCATATTTATATTATTATTATAACTGTATTATATGATAAAGAGCTGAGATAATTGGTTAGTCCATAGACAGAAAACATAGTTTTTTAAAAAGATTTTTGGGGGGAATTTTATGCCTTTTTTCGGGTTTGCTGGCAGATGACGTGGACATGAACAAGGGACGTTGTGGTTCATGGTTGGCGCTCTGATTGGTCACCCCAATCAGCAACTACGTTAAATAACCAATGAATATTTCCATTTATTTTTCTAGCAGAAATACCAAACGTTTGGTTCTAGCTTCTCAATTATTAGGATTGCTGCTTTTCTTTGGCATATATGTTAATAAACACTTAATGAATCTTTGGGAAATGATGATGATTATTATGATTTTTCACCATTTTCTGACATTTTATAGATAAAAGGTTTAATCTAGAAAATAATCAGCAGATAAATCCATAAATCAATCAATTGTTAGTTGCAGCTCTTAGTCTATATAATAGCTCCACTACTCAAAATTGGAATCATTGCTAAGTCATAATTAACTCCCAGGATTGATTACGCTCATTTAACAATCATTGATCATTAATGATCACTCGATTTAATAATGTTAATCAGTAGTACGAAGTTTGTGCTACCGATTAACATTATTAAATCATCACCCCATACGCACATCCATCCTCATACGCCACACACACACACTCGCCCAGGAGAGTGTGTCTGTGAGAGGGATTTAGCCACGAGAGAAGGGAAACGCCAAAGCCAGTCTCATGCCGGCGGCTTAAAAAGATGAAATGTGAAAATGAAACAATTAATATGTGTACTCGATGTTTGCGATATAATCATTTACTACATCCCGTGTAGAAAAAGCCGCAATACATTGAGTATATTCCATATATCGCCCATTCCTAGTACAAATATTCAACACATATTTAAGTATATAAAACAAATGATTTAACCAATCTGTCCGTACATTATAAAGACGCAATCATTCAAACATTTTTGTCAATATCAGTAAATCCTCAAAGCCAGACTACAAGTCTACTCCTTGTACTTGAAAGTCTGAAGCCAGACCAGAAGCTAGCAGGTTGGCAGCTCACTAGAACACATGGCCTGGCTATTCTCTTCATGGTTATATAATGTATGCTAAATGTAGTCATTATTATTATACAAGCATTGGTTTTCGCAGGGTAATATATAGGTCAAAAGCCAGAGGGAATGCAGGGCTTGCATCAGAAAGCAAACTCTCGTGCACTTGGCTGCCTGTATTTTCCCGACATCAACATCTGTCATCAGCTGCTCCATTCCCGAACTCAGGCACTGATCAAACTAATGCATAAACACAGAGGTTTGCTTCTTTTGTTTGCTGATGTAAGGCTCTTTGTGTGAGGCACTCTACAGTTACATCCATCCTTTCTGGTGCCAACGCAGCTTCTTTATTTAATTAAAGCATGCAATATGGCCGATATTAGTCAATCTTTCTGAAGTTGCCGAGCCTTGGACAATATTCAGAGCTTAACATGCAGATCGCGTCGAGCAGAATTGGGCAAAAATTTAATGCGAAAACACATTCAGACTAGTCATGAGCCAAGTCTTTGAACCTCAGCTGCTCCCCTGGTGTGAATACAATGACTTCCCATTGGCCCGTCTTTGTTCATTTCGACTTCCTTTGCCGTGCTTCCACATGGAAGCAAGCTGTATATAAGAGCAATGGTGTTGCTGATAATTGCTTTTGTAAAGAAATTAGAGTACCAGTAAGCGCTGTCACAACACGTCTTTTTTTATTTTTCTGTAACTGCTCTCCTGAGATAGCACACGTCCTTCTTTTGTTGTGCGGATAATATGTTTAATTAGGAAGAGTTTCAAAATGTATTCCTCTCTGGCATAAAGAATGCATGAGACCCTGGCCTCTTCGTCATTAATAAAACATTGAGTATGTAGATCAGAGGGGTGATGTGGTGTTTTAGACTATGTGACAAAGTTGCTATGTGTTGTGCTCTCTCTTTTCAAAAGGCAGAAGTCATTGTTTCCAGTTCTAGGCACTAGGTTGGCTCTGTAAATATATTTTATTGATTTGCAAAGCTTTTATCCCACAAGAGTAGGACATATATATATTTGACTTACATTTAAATTCACTTACTCGACCACCAACTACAAAGAGGCACCATTCAACAAATACGTTAACAAATTGAAGTCCTCATTACCATGGATTTTCCAAAGCCTGAAAACAGAGCCATGAGGAGCTGCAGAGGTCTAGTTAACTCTCAGAGAGCACTTGAATTATAATAATGCTGAAAGGTTATTATGGAATTTTTGCCCAACGATGCCAAAAACGTTCTGCCTACTGCAGGTTTAATGAGGGAGAGGGTAGAAGTTCCTTGTCTCCTAAACTGAGCCCATATTTTTACTGCGTGATTAACTACTATGTATTCAATCTCAAACTGTTGCTAAGAAGGGGCAAGGCTACACAAACCACTGAGCCCAGGTGGTGTTGGCATGGATTTTTAATAGCTTTCATACTGATGTTAAGCAGAGAAACAAGTCTGAACATGAGGGCAGTAAACCAGTTTGAATTTGTTTACATGACTAATGGGTTGACTCAAAGGTTTGTAATGTAAGAAAGGCTGTATTGAGAGCTTCTATGTGGCTTTTTTTCATAACGATCATTGAAAAGGCCGGTCAAACAGCTATAATAATCCCGCCCCATCAAGTGAGAGCCCTACATATCCACTCAGTGGCAGACTGTTAGCAGTTAGCCTCTGCTTTGCATTCAAGTGGTTTGCTGCTCACAGGCCTGTGACTGTGACAGCTCCCGCCCGACGCTGAGACAGAGCCGTACAGACGCCAACACTGTAATGAATGATGTCACGACAAAACTGACAGCTGAGCCGGAACAACAGGCTTCATTTTTTGGCTCGTTGTAGTTTGTTGACAGGCTGCCCAGAGAGTGAAGGGATTTTGCACTGCACTTACTGCTGATCTTGCCATTGAAAGAGGGATGAGGCTCTTTGGCTGGTTTCCCATTGTTGGAATACAAGCACAGCTCTGAGGGTTTACTCTGCACAGCACCAGGGGATGGTTGACATTTTATTCTTGAGAATCTCTCCTCATGTTTTAGCAGTATAGATTCCAAAGCAGGATGCTGAGTCTTGTGTAACTGTAGGTCCCATATGGCTCTTTGGTTAATGGGTCAGCTGACATCTCAATCCTACACACAATCTGCCCCTCTATAAAACCAGGATTAATTTTTATCATTGATTTGATGCTACAGGGAACATTTTCATCTTGTATCTCGTAGCAGTCAGACAACGTTTATATCTGAAATATACTGCAAAGTGATCAGATAAAAGTGGGATCAGATTAAACGGAAGCATGCAGCAGCATTTGTGCAAGAACAGAAGTAAAAAAAAGTAAAGCCAGTAAAAGTATCTTCGACTTCATTTCTGGTTGGTTTGTCTTGTGATGATGAGCTGGACACAGTGTTGGCATGGAGTTAAAATTAGTTTCTTGGGCTCTGATTATGCATTTAATGAGTATGTCACCATAGCAACATTATAGGTGACGACAAGCAGAAGCTCTGAATTAATGGGAAATGTGGGATATTAGGTCAGTCTCAATGTATTAAAGTCCTTCCAGGGTATATAGGGATGCAATGATACCAATACTGGATTGGATATCGGGCCGATACGGACTCAGATAGCTGGATCGGTCATCTGTGACAATGGGGGCGATCTATTCAATTCAATTTTATGTTTATATACTATATACATTATATATTGAAATTTGAATTCCTGTTTTAGTTTGGACCAATTTGTTGCTACATTAAAAAGGTTTACACTTGGAAGTGTAATTCCTGTTGATTTTTTAGATTTTTTTTTTACCAAGTTGCTGGTATACGATTTGTTCTTTTAATAATAATAAATAATAATTACATAAATTCATATCTATATATTTATTGGTCACATTTTGTTTTACAAGTTAGGAAAGCGATGTTTAAGTCAAGCCTGATGTTGGCTTACACATAAAAGAATGATCCCAGTCACTTCCACACAGTGAGGCATACAGCTTATTAATTAAACACTGGTATCAGATGATTGGTCCCAATACCCAAAGCCCAGGTAGCGGGACTGAAAAAGTCAGATCGGTGCATCCCTAAGGATGTAGTCATGTTTTTGTTTTCAAATAAACTTGTCCTGTGCATGTTTGATACCAAACAGACATCATTTTCCTTCTTCTGTGTCTTAACATTTTGCATAACATTTTTATGGATGTGTAGCACCAGAAAAACAAATGAGGAAAGTCATTAGAGCTTGTTCACCCATTGGCGTTTGGCCCTTGATAAAGGTCATTATCGCTAAATACCACACACTTTTTCTGTCCCTTCTGTTTCTCTGTGTATATGTTTGTTACTGTAGTTAAAAGAAAACCAATTTCATTTCCTCATACCTGTGAGTTGTCTCTGAGTGAGACACCTTTGATGCTTAGGTGCAGAGTCTTGTTTTGCTCCGGTCGAAATCTGTTAATCTTTTAATGGGCTGCGTTTATCACTTAGGAGGAATTCCTTCATAGTTTTATCGCCTCTCTTTTTATTGCCTGGATTAAATGTGTCTCCTGTGCCTCCTGTTTAAGCAGAAAGCAGCAGCCAGGATTTTAATGGGTGGTCAGAGAAAAAAGACACTTCCGATGTTTCTGCACTGGTTACCTGTCTGTTGCAGAACCACCTTTTTACAGATTTGCTGATCTTTTTTAATACACACACATAAGTTTACTGCAGTTGTATTCCAAAGGATGTTAACCTCCAAAAAAGCTAGACATAAGACTAAAAACAAACAGACCTTTATTATGGGAGCACCTACTGACCCCTGTTTGTAAAACACAGCACATACTTATGCTATATAAAGATCTCTCTTTCCTACCATGTGTTGTTTGTGCTGCTGGCCTTTTATTTGCATACAGTATATGTTGATGTTTGTCTTAATAGGATAGTTCGGGTGTTTTTAAGTGGGGTTGTATGAGGTACTTATTCATAGTCAGTGTATTAGCCACAGTAGATGACGGTCGGCACGCCCAACAAGCAGACAGGAGTTACCGCACAGGACCAAAGCAATGTACTGATGTGGATGGGGCCGACAGCAAAGCGTATTTTAGCCACCTAAAAGAAAGGCCCACCTACAAAAAATCAGTTTAAGTGTAAGTTATATTGAGAATATGTTTGCCTGTTTACCTTGCTGTTAGGCAGCCCTTTCCGATGGGAAACTGAAGCCAATGTATCCATCTATGCTCCTGCCAAAGCCACTAGACTTCATTGACAAAAAATGTAACATTACACCGTAGAACACGGGGGTTTGCTGATCTACCGCTGCCTCGATCGGTTAGTTTGTTTGTGCTACTGTGTGACTTAAGTGAATCCGAACTAACCAAAGTCACACAATACTGTAAACAAACTAAATGAGCGGTAGACCAGCAACTCCCGTGTTCTGCGAGGTAAAATGATTGTCTTTTTCGATGGAGTCTGGTAGCTTTGGCGAGAGCATGGATAACGGCTTCAGTTCCCAGTCGGAGACATAGACTGTATAGCTGTCTCACGGCAAAGTAAACCGGCAAAAATATTCTAAATATAGCGAACATTTAAAGAGATATTGATTCATTTAGGTGGCTAAAATATGTTTTGATGCCGACCTTGTCCACAGCAGTACATTGCTTTGAGTCCGTGCAGTAACTCCTGTCTGTTTCTCCAAACTGGGGGCGTGCCGACCGTCATCTTCGGTAGGTAATACACTGACTATGAATAAGCGCCTCATACAACCCCTACTTCAAAACACCTGAACTATCCCTTTAATTGTGATGCCATTAGTATCATTTAAAGAAAATTGTTGTTGTGATTTAAGTAGTTATCTACCTATCTGACCAACTTCCTGTCCTTCTTCTTACAGAGTGTGCCCACCTGCTGCTGGCTCACAATGCACCAGTAAAGGTGAAGAACGCTCAGGGGTGGAGTCCCCTTGCTGAGGCCATCAGCTATGGAGATCGACAAATGAGTAAGTCGCCTGTGACCGACTGAGTGGCACTGCTTGGTAACACACTGAAACCCCACCACCGCTGCTACATGCTGAGATGATGTTGGTCAGCTGGCGTATTTACTGAAATCAATCTGGCTTCAATAAGGTTTCAGTTTGGGCTTTCTGGTGTGTAAACAGTGATGGGGGTGAGAATACAGTAGATCTGATCAACAGGTGCAAACCTACAGTTGCCTCTGCACATTCTTCCATGCCAGTTCCTCCAAAGGAGGCCACGCCGCCGGCCTGCCTCCTTTCAGAGAGAGAGGGGACATTCCTCAAGGCCCTCTGGCTTTTGTGCTCCGATGAAAGGCAATTCATTAGATGTTTCTCTCTCTCCTCATAGGCTGAATATGTTCAAGCCCCTGTCTTATTTTTTTCACCCACAATTATGTTTTTAAGAATAATTTTCATTTAAAATTGATGTATCCACATTTACTTGTAAGTTTACTTCTACAAAAACATCACTGACATGTAAGTGAAACCAATTAGTTTTTATAGGTACTTCGTGTTGGATGAGAACACCTTTGTACACTGGCAGTTTAATTTTTAACATTGTATATTGAGCTTCTGCTTATGAGCATTTCTTCATTTTAAAATGCACTTTGGAAGCACACCTCCATCAGTCTAACAGATATCCTCCTTTTTGTACTAGAACTTAAAGACCGTATAATCTTTTGATATCTCAAAGCCTGCTTTTACATGATGGGTGCATTTTGTCTATTATCTATTTAAAGCTCTTGATATTCTGGTCATGGAAACAGGAAAGGCCTGAAGTTTCGCTCTGTGTGGCGGAGCTCTGTGGCAGTGGTGAGAAACTAAATTAGACTGTATCAAACTGAATTACAACACTATTGCTACAAAATTACTGAGATGTTGAAAGGCAAGTTTTGTCAGCTGATATTGGCATATCACAGGTAAATGGGGTTGGAAGATTATGTTTAAGCTTATAAGTAAAAGGGAAAAAAAAAAGAGGAACAGTGATTCCGGAAAATCCCTCTTATTCAGCCATGCATAAAAGCCCTTTATGTAAAGTGTCATCATGATATCGGTTTTTTTTTTAGCCGTTTCAATTGTCTTTAAATACCTCAGCATGTGACCTAGCAGGGTAGCACGTCACAGTTGAACAGATGGTGATGCTGTTTTTAGAAGACTGAAGGTAAATATCTTTTTCTTGTAGTAAAAGGATCCTTCATATAATGTGTGTTAATGTATATACATACACTTAGACGTTTCAACTGCCAAATATTGGTATCATATCGACCCCAGTAATACATAATCAGTAGGGGTCTAATACATTTCTGGGCCCAATATTTTTGACTAAACATTGATGTGACAATATTACATAGAGATATTTGCAACACGGCTACAATGAGGCTAAAAGGCAGAATGCTGTTGAATCTTCTCAAACAGACTGTTAAGTGTTAGTCCATCAGAATCAAAGAGTTAGGGCTTATTAGCGCTGCCACTTGGCACCAACATTGAACAGCTTAAAGTGTCTCCATTGACTGCATCCTCTAATTAACTCTTGAATGCCACTTACCTTACTGGATTTACAAGTGTCTCTATTGACTGAAGCCTCAAATGAACTCTGTAGGTCCTCACCTCATCTAGCTTGTACAGAAGCTACATGTCATATTGGCATTGCTGAATGCAGCAAGTTTGTTCCTGGTGTCGGAATATTGTTAAAAGACATTCTAGGAAAAACAGAAATCCTCTGACTGAAGTTATGTAGAAGGTAGGTTGAGGGAAAGCGGTTGTACTTTTAAAGTAATTCACGGCATTTCATAATAGGGGTGGGAATCGCCAGAAGCCCCACGATGTGATATTATCACGATACTTAAGTCACGATACGATCTTATCGTGATTTGCTGAGTATTGCAATAAGATATATTGGGATTTATTACATTTTTTTCAACCGAAAACTATGCAGTTTCATTCATATATTTGAAAATGGCAAAGCCATTGGTTGGTACCAATCGATTTCTTAGGTTTTCTAGTTTCAGTTTTTTAGTTTACTCCCACTTTAATCCCGCTTCAACATCTGAAAGACAGAATGGCGGCCGGAGCATCGGATTGTTAAGAGGTTAATAGTTTATATAATACAAGATTGACACTTGACGTCCGTGTACCAATACAATACAATACAAATATAGCGATACTATGCTGTATCTATTTTTTTCCCCACCTTTACTTCATAACAAAAAACAAATATGATATAGTGTTGTATGATTATAAGAATGTAAGAGTATCTAAGGGGTTTCTTTAAGTAAAATTGAAGGAGGTTTATTGTTTACTATGGGATCAGGATGACAAAATAATCTCAATTTACTAGCTTTTACAAGGCTTTTAAACACATCTCACGATTTTCATCAGCAAATGTGAAAAAAATGAAGGATTAAAATACTATTAGGTTGTAGAACAAGCTCCTCCTTATCTCAAACTGGACTTCCTGGATCATATTTTATTGTCTCACTGGTACCTGAAGCAACGCGCCCCCAACACAGCCCCACTGCATTGTTTTAACACAAGGCTGACTTTGGTCTCTGAATGCCCCCCAAATGCTCTCTTTTCAAAAGGCAGAAGTTATTGTTTTCATTACCATAGCAACTTTGGTTCTGGACACCATAAGGCAAATGTGAGCCAGGTGAGGGGCCATTGGGTTGTGTAGGGGTCGTTGATAATCCGTATATCCTCCACTAAACCACTGGTGAAGGGTCAAACTAAGACTCAAAGATCTCTATGGGTTGACATTCAGGCAAAGAGCAATTCATCAGGACTATACATGTTTCTCCTGGATGCAGGACAGGGAGAGACGTTCGTAAGCCAGATCAATATAGGAGATCAGTAGACAGGTACAGGTCGAACCCGCTGGCAGACAGGGACAGTAGGTCAGTCTGCTGATTACCCGAATCATCCGACAACATGAACTTCTGTCGCACTGAAGCAGAAACTCTGCCACTGGAACTGTTGTTATTGTTTAACCCTCTTTACCTCTCTGTGTTCTTTAATGTCGCTCCAAAGTACAGGGCACGGCCTCAAACGGCTGAGTCTGCACGCCGTTAAACAATCACACTCCTCCTTCCACATACAGAATTGCACCCGGCTGCCACGATGACATTAGAGGAGAAAGGTGCTGAAGGAAACTATGACTGTTTTCTCCATTCAGTGCAATAAATGTCGAGTCCCTTAACTGGCTTAGCCCCAGCAGAGCCCTGCCTAGCAGTTATTCAGCATGAGCTGAGTCAGCGTGTGTCTGTGAGGGAAGTGGAGACCTAGGAGCTTTACAGTAAGGCAAATGTCCTGGGCTCAGTGCTGAAAACTGGAAACGTAATTTAATCTAGTTATAAAGGTCTGGTTTTCCATATAGTCAGTTTAGCTTCTTTGTTTTCAAAGAAAACATTGTCTCTCTGTGTTATTTTTAGCCACCGTTTGTGACTAATTTCCATTTGTCGACCCACATTTCTTTGTGATTTGATGCATTTGTCACCAGAGCTTTTGTCACTTACGGCTTTATCGTTTGAACAAGGAGGCAAAACATGGCTCAGAAATAGTTTCTGTCATGTGTTTTTTTTTCAATACGAGCTATTTCTGTCCTTCCACTCACACAGCTGTGTTGCAGGCCTCAGGAGCTCATTTAAAGGCTGCCACGGTCATATTGGTGTTTATTAGACGGGGATCTGCTTGCGTGCTTTCATTGTTTCTTGCATTATTCTGAATTAAAAGAACAAAGGACCATATTGTAAAATTACAAGATCAAATGATGAGGATAGATTAGGGATGCACCAATCCGACTTTTTCAGTCCCGACACCAATAGCGATACCTGGGCTTTGATCTGCAAAGCTAGGAATTTAAATATGAAAACAAAACACCTTTTTAATCTTAGTAGATTATTGTTTTAATAAACACAATGTTGCGTTTAACATCTTTTTTTTATTTAGCTTGACCCTCCTAAATTCCCTCTGATTAAGTAGTTTAGGTTAAAACTTTTCTTAACAAAATAAGTATTTCTGTGCTTAAGAAGACATAACTAATAAATGGGCTAATTAGCCTACTAATAAAATGATGATCAAATAATCAAACAATATATATACCTACACACTTAGAATGTTAGCAGGTTATTTAAATCAAATAAATAATGAAATGTTGTTTTTAACAGTCCGTAACAGCGTCAAAAGCGTGAGCGGTTACATTTATGATCAGGAATAAACTGTCTTTTTTGGAAGAATATTTTTTTTTAAATACTTGTTTTATATTTATAAACAATCAAAGGGCCAGATTTGGTTGACAGTATCAAAAAGGAAGCGTTGTTCTTTTTAAGGCCATATGGTTTGTAATTAAAGGAACCATCTTTTCATAGACCCAGGAGGAAGTATGGCTGTGATAAAATTTCATATTCAAATATTATTATTTATTTATTTCTGGAAGTGCATTGGGTTTAGGCTGGGTGTGCCGTGATTATCACCAGGCATTGGCCAAGATTTGATTTTATTCATGTTGAATCAGTTTGTCCACTTTTACAGCCAATTTAGGTAGTAAAACACAAAGAGTATAGAAGCAAAGAAAAAAAACGTAGCAAAACAGCAGCTGCCACCACTTTTGACTGAAAACACTTAATATATTTATAATATTTTTTCTTGTTCAACACGGGCCGTTTTGGTTGAACATGACAATAGAATAATGATTTTGTTTTACTTTTGTACGGCACTTTTCAGGCGGACGTTTTTTGTTGCCGTCTGATAGTCTCTTTCAGTCCAAAATGGTGGAAGCGTAGCTTTGCTGCTGGGTGCTGATATTGCAATGAATGAACTGCAATTGACTTTCACTTCTTGGCAATATACATTCTGTGGTAAACAGCCAACATTTTTGAAGATTTGTAATATTGTAAAAACACTGTGTGTTGGTGCCTAGCCTGTCCTGGAGTCCTCTACATCTATACTATTAGACCTACAGTCAAGTATTGTAGCTTTCAGAGCAACGTGAAGTCACATTTCATTTAAGATGCAACACCTCTGACAAAATAATATTAAAACTACATATTAAAGATCCAGATCGCCCATGCTGAAGCTCAACTAAATTCTTTCTTCCTCCCTAATACATTTAAAGCTGCTTATAAATTTTAATCAAACATTAAGAGCTTTCCATCCTGCACGTTGCGTGTTATCTCCAGCTAATGTGGCCGTTTTCAGTCTTTTTAGATGTCTTGTAAAATTAATTGGCCATGCCTCAGTAAGTTAAAATATTTTAAACTATATTCAGATTGGCCTGTCGGCTGCTGCCTACCACACACTGACTCCACAGCATGCCTAACCTCAGATTGTTGGAGACCTGCCAGCAGCTAGTCCAGTTAGATTCAAGGCCTAATTGTTAAATTAGCAGTTTGTGGTAAATACAAAACTGTCCTGACTTTGTCTCTTTTCATTAATGTGTGGATGTGAAATTACTGAGACTGAGAAAATGCCCAAATCAGTATCTGGGTGAATTAACTCCAGCTTGGAGAGTCACTTTGGTTTAGTGTTAAAGAGGTCGGTATTGGTTTCTCGGCCCCGCGTTGGCCGGGTGGTCTGTGAGCAGATGGCGAGATTGTACTTTTTTTTCCTCGCCCCGCTGAGACGCGGCGAGGATCAGGAGGAGCCCCGTCCAGAGCTTGTCCACACTCATTACGCAGCCGGGCCACAAAAACACCCTCGTCCTGTACTTGTGTCTGTGGCAATTGGCGCGTGTGTCATCATGTGTATCAGTGTGTGCGTGCCTGTACTCTCATTTGGTCTTGTTTTATCATCGAGCCCTCCACCCACCCCCTCTGTGCTGCCTTGCTGCGAGCATCAACATAATAACACAATACGAACGACACGTTTGTGTATGCTGACTCACCACGTGGAGCACAGGAGCTACTTCGGCTAATGATAATGCCATATGTACACTATTGCTTTTAGTGCTATTAAACTGTAGGGAAGTCTGGGTGTCACAAGCCGAACATTTTTTTTATTACTATTTCCATGAGGTTAGAAGTGGCACAGTCATGTCATCATTTACTCCTCCCCTCCTCCTGGCTCCATTAAAGCACCACAATTATGCCAGTGAGCAACTGATGCTCCCCCTCCCTTTATACATAACAAATAACATTTGAATAAATGCTTACTAGCTGGGTGTGGATCCTTTTTTTGTTTTCTTTTGCATAAACAAGCAAGTCTCCCCCTGCAGCCAATGGGCTGAAGAGCTGTGAATGCTTGTTAATCTGACCTGTCATGGTAAAAAGTCTCCCGTGAGTGCGTCTCTCCCCCAGGTCATTAAGGAGGTTAAAGGCGCAGCTCATTAGCAGGAAGCTCCATATCTGCCAGGCTTGTTCGCTTTGAACTTCCTGGAAACGTTTTGATCCCTGCAGGCGGTGTGCAGGGATTGGCCCGATGCTACTGGGAGTGTCCCATCTGGCCCCAGGAAATCTGCGTATCTCTGGGCCAAAAGCCATCGTTACTGTGTGATATCTGCCTTTAGCGTGTCACGCTGCTGACAGGATTTGCATAGTGAGTCAAAGATAATGATGGTGACTCAGTACATTCATACAGGCATAAGCTTATTGGTGCTCTATAAGATATCCAGAGCATTAATATAGCAGCAAACAACTATTTGCTATGTAAAGATATAGTGGAGTAATGTCTACCTGAGCAGAGAATTAAGTCGCTCGCCCTCTGTGTGTGTTGTAATCCGAGTTTCTCGACTTTGTTTACATAGCCGGGCCGGCTGCACGTGCCTTTTAGTAAATGTGAGCGCATGTGAGCGTGCCCCATTGGCTAGGTCACGGCCGCTCATACGGCGGTTGCAGCTGATAACGCCGTCCTGACCGACGGTGTTGTTGTAGAAGCGTAGCACCCACCCTCCGGTTCCCCCCCAAGTTAACAACGTTAGCTCTGTTAGCACCGATAGCTGCGTGCCGCCGGCTCAGCCGTCGCCATATTGAGAGCTGTGCGGAAGCAATAGAAATGCTCCCAATCTCGCATTTAGCACCTTTAAGCCTTATTAACCCTCACAAAGACTTTAATAATAATCTCTCCTGTACAGTGCTACATTAAGACAGAATTCATTTTGGCACCCTGAAAAATGAGTTTTGGTCTTTGCGATATGAACTTTATATTAGTTTTAGTTTTCTTGTAAAACTTTTTTCCGTAGTCAACTAATCATGATTAATGAGAAGCTGGCTTCCATGCCGTGTAGAGAAGGAGGCTTGCTGTTTGCCAAAACAAGAGCAACATGGTGGAGAAATTAGTTTTTTAATATAGTGAATAAATCTTCTTGGAGCGAGTTAAGTGGTGGGATCGGATTCAGTAACAGCAAAAGGTTATTCGAAAAAATTCACAGTCAGCCGCTATGGGAACAAATTACTTTTCTCCAATACACTTTTTTTTT
>CAKAOI010032332.1:0-80636 GCA_916701655.1 Sebastiscus albofasciatus
ATATATATATATAGGATGTAGCATGCTGACGCTACTTCATTATACAACAACATAAAGTTGTGCGTGTATGCACTAAAAGTGGGGATCTGGCATTTCCAGACATAAGGAGGCTAAGAGGGTACTGATCTGTCACAAACACACGCTCTGGCCTGCTTCTGAGACCTCATGTTGCAGTTCCATGTGTTTCTCAGGTTTTGGCTGATCCGTGCACCTCTGTACAGTTTTAGCTGACAGAGTAGATTCCAATTTGTAAGTAAAAAAAAAAACGACGATCAAGAGTGTTTAAGGGTGTGAAAAGAGAGAGGGACAGGGGGAAATGTTTCATGAGGGTGTGTGTGAGCTCTCCTTAATAATGTGTGCTCTCAGGATAAAAAGCTGTAATTGGCCCTGTCCGTCCTCCACAGCCTCTGTTTGCTGAGACAACACACTGGACAAATAGGACGTGTGTGTGTGTGTGTGTGTGTGTGTGTGTGTGTGTGTGTGTGTGTGTGTGTGTGTGTGTGTGTGTGTGTGTGTGTGTGTGTGTGTGTGTGTGTGGTTACATTCTGAGCCTCTGTGCCCAGGAATGTTAACGAGTGCCTTTCTCCCTACACCTATAGTTTAGTGTGTGTGTGTGTGTGTGTGTGCTGGATGTGTGCCAGCTCCTCTGTCATTGGAGCTGGACAGCGGGCGGGTGTCACGGATAACACCGCTATCCAGTCTGCGCACCTGTGCAGGTGGGGAGGGGGGGAGGGCAGGGGGCAGGAAGAGAAGGGGCTGTGTGTGTGTGTGTGTATTTGTGTGTGTGGACGTGATCATAGAGTACATCTGCCTGAGGACAAATGCTGCATGTATACTGCAGTGATACCTCATTCACAGCAACCCTGGTTACACTTAGTTTTAAAATGCATCTAGGATCCCAAATGGACAGCGCTAAATAGGGCTGTGTATCTGCAAGAGTCTGTCGATACGATACGTATTACGATACAGGGGTTACGATTCAATATATTGCGATACTGTAAGCAAGGCAAGATTTTTAACCTGATTTTAGGAAAACTGTCATAGTAAAAAGAACAGCACCATATGCATACAAGCTGAGTTTAAAAACACTTTTTTATGCAGTCTGAACAGTGGGATCTGCATTTGCCTTCATCACAGTCTCTGTAACATTACGACTCAAGTGCATCATGTCTTAGGCAATTTGGTTTGGCTGGAACACACCAAGGAATAAACCCAGTCTGGATTGTTTTGATTTTCTTCTTCTTTTAATTTCCGGCCGACGAGTCAAAGGAAGTCAAGCCCCCAGGAAGTGCACCGGGCTTTGAAGCAAATTTACATAGTGGCCAAACGGCGGTACTACAACTTCTGTGTCCATCACGTGATGCCACTGGGCCCAAAAACACTTTTTCCCATAGACTTACACTGGGAAAGAGACGTCTGTAACTCGGTTGATAATTGTTTTTGAGGTAAAACAACTTCCCGGTACGAACACTTGAAAAGCTCTTATTTAAATCATTAGGTCCTAAAAGTTGTAAAATGCACTAATAGCTGAATCCAGAGTTATTTCTCTTCCTCTGTTCATGTGAATGAGACCCAGACCGAGGCTGGACTGAGGGCTGGTAGGCGGAGTTAAAGGAAATGCTACTGCGCTTGCTCTGTGGGCCCAATGAATGCGGAAGATCGCCGAATGATCTGGGTAATTTTATACTCAGAAGTCAAGTTGTTTTTTTGCTTCAGGCGCCACTGAACAACTCTCATAGGAATGAACGGGGCCCCGCCTCCGACGCCATATCCAGTTCTCTTAATACATCCATGTGGGAAGTTCATTGCTGCCTCCCCAACAACTCATAGAGAAGCAAAGACATATGTATGGTAGTTAACGACGAGAGACAAATCATTTTTTGATCCCGTTTGAATTGTTCCATGAATTAAAAGTCATTAAACGTTCCATATATTGCAGTCCGTCACACTGTAGTCTGAGTAGCGTTGTGTCCAGCTGGAGGCGACGCTGTGTTGCAGCCAGGTGACCTGTAGATAGAGAGTGTGACAGATTCAGGCGAGGCGTGAAAGGACTGGGAGGTGCCACATGTAGGTTAAAGGGGACATTACTGTGAAGGCTGGTGGGACGTTGGATGCCCTGTCGGCCTGCAGCTGCTCCTCCAGCTGTCCCGGAAAACAGGAGATGGGGGGGGGCGCAGAGACGACAAGGAAGAAGGTGACCGTATCAAAACCAGGCGCCTGGTAGATGTCGATGACTCAGAGGAGGGAAGAGGGTGCACTGTTCTCTCCCTCATGTTAGGATAAGATCAGAAAACACACACGTTCAGCCGGTATCAGCTCACACACTCACACACACACCTGGACCTGTCTGAGGAAGAGGAGGGGTGAGGGAAAATGTACAGACGTCGCAGTACATTGTTTTCACCTGTTTCTTAAAATATTTTGTTTTGTCGTAACTTGAAATTACTTTGTACTTCTTAATTTAACTTATATATTTCTCAAAGTAAGGTATCGAATTAGTATTGTTTGGGGATTAGTCCTGAAAGTCAGGTATAATATCAACATATTTATGTCCAGTTTTCGTATTTAATGATAAAGCCAAGCTTTCAGTGCCGTTTTTTATAAAATGGATGTCAGGGCTTTGTACGTTTGTGCATTGCCATGCAAGTGCACATGGGAAATGCAGTTCACAATTGTAGACTTCAAGGTCCAAGTACAGTACACGGGAGACTGCAAATACAACACATTGCTAAAACAAAAAAAAAGTTGATACATTTAATACAATTAATACAGAAATAAATAAAATAAAATCCACATAAGAGGTAATAAAATAGCTCATTATTTCATTCGTTTCTGTGAAATTCAAATTTTTCAAGTTTGGATAATTATTTAAGATATAAACAGATTAATAACTGAACACATTTTTTTATTCACAGAACCTTCCCCCTCTGCTAAACAGCCCCGTGCTGCATTAGAAAAGTACGCAGATAAAACAACCAAAGAGCTGATAGAACAATAGCGAAGCGTCAAGGAGAAGAAAATAATGAATTTGTCAAAAAAAGAAGCCTATTGCGTGGTTGTTAAAAATGAAAAAAATACATAATATAGACAAAGAATTGTATTAAAGGTTACTAAAAAATCATCTCTGATGAGACATTCACAGGAAATAATCTGCTCAAAATTCATCCAAATTGCTCGTTTTACACAAACTTCCTGCAGTTATTGCGTTCACTATGTGGGTTAATTGTACAGTTGTTCTGCATTGTTATTGTTATGCAGTGAATATATCCATAAAATATGTCACTTAGTCAGGGGTCATCAGTTTACTCACTGATGAATGATGAGAAGGGGTCCCTTAAGGAAAAAGGTTGGAAGCCACCGATCTGTAGTGTGATTAATGTGTATCATCAATGTGT
This sequence comes from Sebastiscus albofasciatus, assembly GCA_916701655.1. NCBI lineage: Eukaryota > Metazoa > Chordata > Actinopteri > Perciformes > Sebastidae > Sebastiscus > Sebastiscus albofasciatus. The sequence goes on from CAKAOI010032332.1 coordinate 3,396, forward strand.
TAGGAGCCAAGTAATGTATCTAATAAAGTGATCTTTGATAAAGTCTTTGCTCAATGTGCCCCCGTCTTGTCAGATTAACACGCTGCATGCTCAGTACCCTGAAAGCTGAGATAACAGCCAGCCCGTATAGAGCTTCTCATGTCCTCCAAAAAGTCTGTAACAGAACGGGATGCGAGGAGTTTTACCGTAGCAATTAGTTATTAGAGAATTGTGACCAAAATATGTTCTGAACAGAACATATTACAGTTGAAAACTAAACTAGTCGATGCTCTCTGGTGGACAAACTGTGTACTGGCGATCAGTCAACACGTGCTGATCCTGATACACCTCTAATAAGATGAAATGGCTTCTGTATTGGCAGGTTAAAACCTCATTCACTTATGATTATATCATACCGTCTTATATTAGGCCTACCTCCCCAAGGGCTTGTCTCGTTTTGCCTCCCGTTGAATCCGGCCTTCAGCTTCACTGCCAATTCTGTATGAAACAAAGTCAAGTTAAACCTTCAACTATTAAATTCCCAACAGACAGAGACACTCAGGAGAAGACGTCATGAATCTACAAACATAACTCCTGCCAAGGATCAAATATTTAGTATCTTTATCTCTAAATATCTTTATCTGAACTCCATTTCCTCTCTCTATCTCTCTCTTGCCAGCATTTGCAAATGTGAACCTTATTTATTGCAATAAAACTCTTAACAGGACAGGACACGCTCGCTCTGTGTGAATTTATCTTTCAGCTTCTAATTTATAACAAAGTTTCGAGGTATTAGGAAAAACATTTTCTGGAGGCAAACGGAGGTAAAATCCGTTCTTTGTTCCTGTACACTAATGTAGGCGCGGACCAAAGGGGCATTAGACAAATAGTTTGTTGCTCATAAAACATATAAATAGATTAAAACGGTAAAACGGTTTGTATCATTGAGCACTCCCACAATTACTCTGATCCTCGTGGCTCATTATTATTCTGGTCTCTCTCCAGTTTTGCCCATTTACCACTTGACATTTATGCCGTACTGTAAAACACTGTCATTAAATGAGCGGCGCTGTTTTTAAAAGCCCTGCGCCGGCACGCTCGCCACACCGCCACCTCGACCACCTCCACCACCACCGCGGCTCTGTGTAGCAGCAGAAATCACTTTTTCCATCCATTTAGCGCTCTCCTGCAACTGGTTGTGTGCAGCTACTTCACCGGAGGAGGATTAAGCCGGAGCAAGAAAGAGAACGTTTTTATTTGGACGAGTGTGGAGGAGTCACCCTGAGCAGATGTTCCCAATGGAGGCCAAATCTGCGAGGAGTTCCCCGTTGCACATGTTAGTGCTTAGGCCGGGGGTTCCGCTGATACAGGCTGTCAACAATCTGTAACAAAGACAAAAGCAGTTGAAGACTCAAGGCCTCGATGCAAAATCCAACTTTTAAAGGCCCTGAACCTCATTTTTTACAATCCACTTGTCTTACTATAAGCGACGGGGTTTTACATGAGCACATTATGAGCTGCCAAAGTTACAACAACACATGCTTATCTCACATAAGCGATTCTTGTGTTTGTGTTTTCTCTTCTTCCCACTGCTTTGAAGTGGGTGGGAGTGCCGTCGGACAAAGTGACATCAGCTAGACTTTTTCTAACTTTAACTTTGATTAGTTACAAATGTTCATGACATTCTATACTTGAGGGAACATTGTGTAACATGCCATGTTTCTACAGCAGCCCAGAATGGACAAACCAAACACTGGCTCTAGAGAGAGCCTTTAGTGTTTTTACTAGGGCTGTCAATCGATTACAATATTTAATCGCCATTAATCGCATCAAGAATTTGTCAAGTATTTAATACTCAAATATGCTTGCTTAATGCAAATGTTTGTATATATTTATTATTGGAAATCAATCACCAACACAAAACAATCTGCAACCACGCCGCTAAATGCCGCCAAATCCTACACACTGTCCCTTTTAAGATGAAAAAAGTGTTTTAAAGGGGACATATCATGCTAATTTTCAGGTTCATGCTTGTATTTTGGGTTTTTACTAGAACATGTTTACATGCTTTAATGTTCAAAAAACATATTATTTTTCTCATACTGTTTGTCTGAATACACCTGTATTCATGCTCTGTCTGAAACACTCCGTTTTAGCGCATTTCAACGGAATGGCAACGAAATTGCGTTGCTAGGAAACAGCTTGGGTCCATGTTTACATCCTGTCAGCTGATGTCATTCACATACACTGAAACAGGAAATAAACCGGGACATATTTAGAATGTTTATGTTTAAAACTGTGGAATGGTCTAAATATTGTAGATTTGTGACATCACAAATGGACAGAAATCCTAACAGCTTGTTTCAAACGCACAGTTTCTTAATACGGGCTGTGTGTATTTCTCCATGGATTGAGTGTTTTGATACTTTCACAGTATTTATATATCACTTAAACTTGCTTTATAATAAAAAAGACATGAAAATCTCACTTCTTACAATATGGGACCTTTAAGACAACAAGACCAATAAAAAAAAATCCCATTTCCACCAATGTTTTTTTCTCTTTTTAATCTCAAACCTCCTAAAGGGCATTTAGACCATCAACAGACACTAAAACTTTCCAATTAAACCTACATTTATGGGATTTTCTTTGGATTAGAGCACACACACACTGTATACACACCTTGTAAATGGAGAGAAAGCTTGGCATATATTAGTCCTTCAGATTAAAATCTCCCATTAAAATGATTAAAATCTACAAAATCAAGACGAGAGCTGGTGTATATCAGCCCAGTATCAGTCTCTTGCACCCGTCTGACCCGGTTTATGGGCTGTTCTCGATCTTGCTTTCAGATTCTAGACGGAAAAAAGTCACATTACTTAAGGAGGCCGATGGAGCGTCTCCGCTTTTGGCCGCTCTGGCCACAACTAAACCAGCTACAGGCCAATGAGAGGCAGGGTAATTGAAAGCAGCTCTAAATGGGGACGTTATGACATCAGCCAAGCCCGCAGCGCTAAATGGGAGGATGTTTGGAGAGCGTTGGTGGAACGAGCCAAATGTAGCATTTCTTCTTTCCATTTTTTTGTGTGTGTTTGGATTTAAACGTCATCACCAACCTCACAGAATCATTATTTGTTCATTATAAAGGCGCCGAACTTAACGCCTGTGTTTGTTTACATCCCTTAAACAACAGCTCATTGTTTCATGAAAGATGTCGTCGGCCTGTTTCTGGTTTTATTGCACACTTCATCAAGCATCTCTCTTTCTCTCTCTGCAGGCCTACCCCACCCATTTGCCATCACAGTGTTCGAGGACAGTCTTTACTGGACCGACTGGCACACCAAGAGCATCAACAGCGCCAATAAATTCACCGGCAAGAACCAGGAGATCATTCGCAACAAGCTGCACTTCCCCATGGACATCCACACCCTGCACCCCCAGAGGCAGCCAGCAGGTCGGTACACAGCCACGTGTCGGAAGCCACATTTTTAAGTTTGTTAGATATCCCTGAAATGTTCAAGTGATTAGCGGCACAATGTAATGTGGAAGGTGGAAGTTTGAATGCATTTATATCAAAGCCTGTGTTGTTGTTGTTATGAACATATTATTTCTGTCATTGTTTTGTCAAATGACAGCGAGGTCACAAAACAGCGACTTGACTCAGGACTAGGGCTGCAACCAACCATTATGTTCATTGTCGGTTAATCTGTCGATTATTTTCTCAAGTAATCGATTAGATGTTTGGTCTATAAAATGTCAGAAAAATGGTCGATCAGTGTTTCTCAAAGCCCGAGATGACGTCCTCAAATGTCTCGCTTTGTCCTCAAAATATTCACATTTAAGAAGCTCAAATCAGTTCAATCAATTATGACTCTTTTTTTTTCTTAAAAAAAAAACACTCAAACCAATTAATCGATTATCAACATAGTTAACGATTCATTTGATAGCTGACAACAAATTTATTAATTGATTAATCGTTGCAGCTCTAATCAGGTCAGTCAACAGCATCACAATGGAAGAATTCAATACATTGCTTTGATCTTGTAAGAAACAGCAGCAAGAAATGGCAGAAGCTCATGTTGTCTTTTTATCAAGGTTTTTCAGTCAGAGACAAAACCACACAAAATGACCTGTGCTATCAGTAGGAATTTAAGGATGTCTTTCTAGACGTAGTTGACGTCACTTTAAGGGACATAGTGAAAGTTGCTGGTTTAGCAGTTTAGATGAATAGATTTTAATGTCTGCGCTTGTTTTTATTTTTTGGTTACAAAAAAAAATCATCGACCACAACATAGCCTACAGTAGGGCTGGGCGATTAATCTAATTATATTTTCAATTATGATTTTGGCTTCCAACAATTATGAAAAAAAGATAATTTTCTTTTACAGCGATGCGTGTTCACCCCTCCCCCCAGTGGTTCCCATTTAATTTGTCCCGCCACAGTTTCAGAACAGACCTTTTTTTTTTTTACACTTCTCAATGGGTGGGGTCTGCACAGTCTGCCCTGGGCATTCAACTTGCCGGGTCAGGGTCGGCCTACGACCAGCTCAAGGTCGGCTCGGAAAGGCCCGGGGTGAAGGTTGCTTATGAGCTTTCATGAGCTGCCACTGGGCACTAGGCACCTGACTGGATGAACGCTTTCCCTCGTGGGCTGCTGCTCCCAGCTTTCAAACCAGAACCAACATGGCGGCTCGTTTGGAAACTTTTTCTCTCTTAAATTCTGAAAATAGCTCATCGAAATGTGTCATAATATTAGATCGACAACGGTTAGTTTAAAAATATTTCTGGAGTGTCCCGAGGCAGCGAGTCACGCTGGACTCCCCTGATTTGCATAAAGTTTCCTTGACCTCAACTTTTTACAAATGAGGAGCAGCAAAGTGACGGTCCGTCTGTCGAAACGCAGTGTTGAGCTACCAGAATGCATTGCATGGCTGCTTACATAGACAATGAATGGGAAGAGTGGAAATGACGGATCCTGTCCTGTGGACACGTACCGTTACAGCATCCCTCGCCCGGACCTCGCCTCTTCCCTGGGGCCGTGAACTTAGTGCTCGCTATGCCCTCTCTCCCTGCTCCCGGCATGACTGTCAGCCGGGGCGGACAGTCATGACGGGAGCAGGGAGAGCGGGCAGGGAGGCATAGCGAGCGATGTCGGCGATGTTGGCGATGTCGGCGACCCATCTTGAAACACGGATCCGTGTCTTTTACCGTGCTTTGTGGGTGTGACTTTTTTTTGCTGTGTCATCACCATCCATATCTATACAACCAATGTGTTTATGATTTAATTGTTTACAAGAAGTTCTTCATAGATCTCACCTCTTAATTTAGCTCTCAAAGTGCACCAGAGGATTCATTTAACTTGCTAAATGTACAAAACAAATGTTCTTAATGCCTGATGTTTCCAAAGTAATCGTGTTAATAATCGTGATCTCAATATTGAGCCAAATAATCGTGATTATAATTCTTGCCGTAATTGAGCAGCCCTACCCTACTGTACGTGGACAAAAGGACGTGCAGAGATATTATGCTGTACATAATGTCAGCTGGAGTTGAAAGCAAAAGACTTCTCCATTCATGAGGCTTAGAGGCTCCTTATATGGTCACTTGCTCATCCCACATCCCTTCAAATCTCTCTGTCATTGCGGTTTATTATTTTTTTTCAAAGTCAGTTGTGAGAACAATGGACCTATTTTTGAAAAGTTTGCAGCCCTAAGCAGTAGAACATGTCACCATGCAGCAGAACAAAATGCTGAACAACAAAAAACATCAAACACAAAGTCGACCCCCATTAGAGAGTTGGAAGATGAGCCGGTTGAGGACAGACACGGAAAATAGGAACGGTCTTTAAAGCGTATCATCGCACACAAGAAGTGAAGACTTCTCCCCACATGGTGGCCGACCCAGAGATGAGAGAACGGTTTGTTGTTAGTGTCGGACCCCGTGGTGAATTGGCCGGTTGAGCTGTTTTTACCAGCATGGTAGCAAAGGACTTGTGTTCTTTGCTAACACGCCGTGTTGAAGTTGAGTTCTGTCCAAGAGAAAGTTTTGGTTATCACGCTGATAAAATACTGTAACAGTCGGACACTAATATGCCTCTGTGTTGGCGCTATTCCTTTTTAGTTTTGAGTCGTGTGAGTTCATGTGTGAGTGGGATAGATTTGAACAAAGAGGGATCAGAACTCCCAAGTTACATCCAGAGCCTGTCCATGTGTAGTTCATTATGTTTTTAAAATAGAAAAATCATTTATTTCCAATATGAAATGCATTCAGTATACACTGTAACTGCTTCATAGTTAAAGGAATACTTTGACATTATGGGAAATAAGTTTATTCTTGCAAGAATTAGATGAGAAGATCAATACCATGATAAAAGAAAATGTCACAAAGTGGCTTGCAGATTGTTGCTTGCATCTTAATGTGGAAAAAAAAAAGAAGCCACAAGTGTTATTTCAATTTAAATGATGAAAAATAGCCTCCTCAAAAAGCTTTCTAACCACATATAAAGCATCATATACTGAGTTGTGTGTGTGTGTCTCTGTCTCTCCTTCAGGCGGCAGGAACCGCTGCGGCACCAACAACGGCGGCTGCAGCCACCTGTGTCTCCCCAGCAACAAGACGCACACCTGCGCCTGTCCCACCGGCTTCAAGAAGGTGGACCACTCCAACTGTGCCAACGGTCAGTCCCTCAACATCTGGATCCTTAATATTGAGTGGATGTTGCATATTTATTTATTTATAAAAAAATAAATGCCAAAAACAACAATTTTAGCCAGTTGACAATTATTAAACGCATTAAAATAGAATTTAATATTTATATGTAATTTTTAGTGGTTACTACAAGACAACCACACCATTTATACATTTTAATGAATCTGGAATAAGAAGTTTGATTATCAATAAAACATGTTGTAACCTATGAACTGTCATACCTGGTCTTCTGCCAGAGGCTCTTTGTCTTTGCTGTGGCTCAGAAAGAGTCCAAAAGTTAAAGTTTAAAGACAAATCCTGCACTTGACTGCACTTTTTACTGATTTAACAGTCAGTATCAGCGTCAAGGTCGTACTGTAAAAGGAAATACAATTTTAGAGAAAGAAATATACATGCTGAGGATTACAAGACATCCATTAAAGTGAAATTAAACAAGTTAAATTACATGTTGCGGTTCAGTGCAGCTAAAGATGTGCTGAACTAAAATTGACTTTATGTCGGCAGAAATCTTTAATGAATCCTTTTCTTTAGTTTTTTTTTCACTACGCTATTGCATCGCTTGAAATAGAATAATTTGTCATTTACACACCCTGTAGTCATAAAATCATCTATTATCATCATTCTAGATCGTAATGTTAGAGGAAGGGTTATGATTCATGATATTAATCAGTCAGTTGTCTGTGTGTCAGTGCTGTTTTTTGCTGTGTTCACTGTTGACCCCCCACTGTTAAACCTAGAAGACTGACAGAAGACCTTTGGTCTTTAATCAGGTCTTGACAAGTTCCTGCTTTTTGCCCGAAGGACGGACATCCGACGAATCAGCTTCGACACAGAGGACATGTCCGACGATGTCGTCCCTCTGGCTGACGTGCGCAACGCCGTGGCGCTGGACTGGGACGCCAAAGACGGCTACATCTACTGGACGGACGTCACCACCGACTCCATCAACAGAGCGCTGTGGAACGGCACCAAGCAGGAGGTCAGTGACATACACAGTCGAACTGAAATTTCACTCATCATCTCTCGCAACAGAGGGAAGCAGCAGGATTTAAGTTTAGGCAATACTGCCATCTCCTGGGGCTGACGTGACAGTGCAACAGCAGTTCATGCTCTGCTCTGAAGATAATGCAGGTGTAGTTGAGAACTAGAACTGTGGGGAATTAAGATCTTTGTCGTCCCTGTCTCTCCAGGTTGTGGTGGACACCAGTCTGGAGAGCCCAGCAGGTTTGGCGATTGACTGGGTGACCAACAAGCTCTACTGGACCGATGCCGGTAAACACCCTCATTTCACATTTTGTCACATACAATCATATTCCTGATGCCGTCATCATCCTGCTTGACGGTGTCATGTCATGTGTTGTGTTTCTCAGGTACGGATCGTATCGAGGTCTCTAACGCCGACGGGAGCATGCGGACAGTACTGATATGGGAGAACCTGGACCGGCCCAGGGACATTGTCGTCGACCCGATCGGAGGGTGAGATGATTTTAAAGGTTGAAATTAGGGCTGTCAATCAATTCAAATATTTAATCGCGATTAATTGCATGATTGTTCATAGTTAATCAGCAATTATCGCATATTTTTTATCTGTTCTAAATGTACCTTAAAGAGAGATTTGTCAAGTATTTAATACTTTCATCAACATGGGAGTGGGCAAATGTTCTGCTTTATGCAAATGTATGTATATATTTATTATTGGAAATCAATTAACAACATAAAACAATGACAGATATTGTCCAGAAACCCTCACAGGTACTGCATTTAGCATAAACAATATGCTCAAATCATAACATGGCAAACTGCAGCCCAACAGGCAACAACAGCTGTGAGTGTGTCAGTGTGCTGACTTGACTATGACTTGCCTCAAAACTGCATGGGATCATCATAAAGTGGGCATGTTTGCATGTCTCATTTCATTCACATAGTTTGAGGTCAGAGGTCAAGGGACCCCTTTGACCCCTTCTCGACAAGCTAGTATTACATGGTTGGTACCAATGGATTCCTTAGGTTTTTTTAGTTTCATATGATATCAGGACCTTTACTCTAGCTTTAGAACTGAGCCCGCTACAACCTAAGAATCATAAGTTGCTTTATTGTGTCTTTGACAGCCCTAGTTGAAACATAATGAATAATGAATCTGAACTTGGCAGTCTCATTGTGTCTCATTTGTTTTATTATCTCTCCGTAGTTTCATGTACTGGACCGACTGGGGCGCCAACCCAAAGATCGAGCGTGCAGGAATGGACGCCTCCAGTCGCATCGTCATCATCTCGTCTAATCTGACGTGGCCCAACGGGCTCGCCATCGACTACGAGACCAAACGCCTGTACTGGGCCGACGCTGGCATGAAGACTATTGAATTTGGCAACTTTGATGGTTCTGACCGACAGGTAAAGGGTGCTTTTATGACAGTATGCAGTCATTCTCACAACGTTAATGTCTTCAGGCTGATTTGTTAGAGAAATTCTCCTTTAAATAGTTTGTAATATAATGTATTTTGTTAGCAACAATTTGAGGAATCGTTCATCTTTAGTTGAGATTTGCTTTCAAGCTTTCTCCGTTCATGTGGAACCAACACTGTAAACAGATGTTTCCAGACCTCACCGGACCTCTGCGACTGTTTTTGCGTACAGGTTTTGATTGGCAGCCAGCTGCCTCACCCCTTTGGCCTGACTGTACACGAAGACAAGCTGTACTGGACAGACTGGCAGTCCAAGAGCATCCAGAGCGCCGACAAGCTCACCGGCCTGGGACGACACACGCTCGCCGAAAACCTGGAGAACCTCATGGACATTCACATGTTCCACCGACACCGAGACACAGGTCCGTGTGCGTCCGCATGCTAGATCGAGATTATACATGTACGGTGCAGTCGGCAAGTAGTGTGCGTAGCGTTTCGCCTCGTTGCTGCAACACATTGGATCTGAAATGAATGAAACAATCACAATGACATATAAGCACTAAAGACTTTCAGCTGTAATTTGAGGATGCTTACATCCACGTCAGATGGACAGTGTCGGAACTTGAGCCATTTTTAGCAGCTAATTACTGTTATTTGCCCAAGCTTGACCAATGGGCCTCCAGGGTTCTGAACTATGGAGCAGCTTGTCCTGTTAGCATTAGCTTAAGCAGTTAAAGTACAAAGCAGTATAGGGTAAGTGATTATGTGTAGTACAACCATATAATTTTATGATGATAATAATACCACCAATCGAGGTTTGGAGTTTAGCTTAAAGAAACTTTTAATCAGACTATTGGTCAGAAAAACTCACAGTACCACTTTCTGTGACGTCCATGTCTATAATGCATTATAGACAGACTTACAATGCGTTATAATCTTCTTATAACACTGTATAATTATAGTTATAAGCACTCATAAATATTCATAATGCTTTATAACAATAATCATTTCACATTACAAAGCATTTTATAATGACGTATAAGGTCAAGTATCATAATCATTCATAATAGCTGGTCACTCACTGACATTTTTTGTTGTTGTTGCAAGGATCCGTGTATTATAATTACCATAGTTGTAATGCTTATAATCTTTTTATAATATATTATAATGTGATTACAAGTTTCTCTAAGTAGACAATGTTTGCTTTAAGTAGAGTGAAACAAGTCATTCTAAAATGCTTTATAATGTGTTATGATTACTGAAGCATTATGAATATTAATGAATGCTTATAACTATAATTATACAGTGCTATAGGCATATTATAACTCATTATAAGTATGGTATAAACATAGTTATTATAGAAAATGCTTCAACGTGTATATTTAGGTTCATTGTCCTGCTGTATTGCAGGTCTATTTATAGAAAGGCCGTTGAGTCTTACACTTTTCATCCAGAATGCATGTAAACAAAAACACTTCAGTTCACTTCACAAACACTTCAACTCATTATTTCATTTCAAATCCAATGTGCTGCAGTACAGATATGAAATATACCAAAAAAATGAGAATTGTGTCACTGCACTTATCGTGTCCTGTTGGACCTTTAGTCTCTTGTGACAAAGGAAAAAAAAAAAAACTCCTCCTGTCACTTTCTGATTTTTGCCGCCTTTTCTCAGAGCTCAGACGCTGTGTCTCTGCTGACACTGAGAGGATTACAGGTAAACCGAACCCGGATCAGTGGCTGAGAGAGTGAGAGAGCCTCAGGGGGCTCATACCAAAGTGAAACCTCACTGATCTCACTGATGTGTGGGGCTTTCCCGTGTTCCCTCAAGGGACGCAGCATGTTTCTGTTTTGTTCGCCCCGATTTTATTCCCCACTCCCTCTCCTCCGTCCCCCTTGCCTCAAAGCAAACCCCAGAAAGTAGGACGGTGTGTGAGCTGAGTTTGCTTTGTGTGTCTCCCATCTGTAGTGCGTAACCCGTGTGCGGTGAATAATGGAGGCTGCAGCCACCTCTGTCTCCTGGCTCCTGCTCCCAAAGCCTCTAGCTGTGCCTGTCCCACCGGGATCAACCTGCAGGCAGATGGGAAGACCTGCACGCCTGGTACGATACTTCATCTTCAGTGTCAAAACTAATCCAGTTATTGTTGCCTGTACATGTTTATGGTGCAAACAGTAACTACTTGTAGCTAATGCTAATGATTTTCATGGTACAGATTAACCAAAAGTACAAAGACATACAGGCTAATGATATCCTTGAAAAATCGCTGTATTCAAAACCGCTACTATACTAGTAGTACGTACTGATTTGGCCAAAATGTAGCATGTAGTATGTAAACAAAAGCAAAATCTACAGTATGCCAAAAGTACCCAGATGTCATACTGATTTGGAAAAAATCTCCATTATGCATCAGACCAGTCTACCTCGCCTACTGTATCCCACAATGCAAAGTGCTGGAACGGTACAGGCTACGGTTACACCAAAAACGGCTTGTTTTTTACATTTTTCGTAGCTATTTCATCACTAAATTTACTTCTGAAAGATTTTGAGGCGAGAAATCAACTGTGTAGATTTTGAATATTGGCAGTTTTACAATATTAGATGGCAAATCAAACATTTGCTCCAACGTTTTTGGAGTTTAGAAGCTTCACAAACTGCAGTGAGAGCTAGCTAGCGCCTGCCGGGGTCGCTTCCCTGCCAGCCGGACGGTCACGCTCACAGACCCCGTTATGAGCTGGCTGGAGTTGAATAAGTAGTTGAATACAGCCAATATCTTTTACAAGCCTGCAAATGATTGGAGAGAAAACTGCACCAAAACAGAGTTCAAAGGATGATAAAAGCACGTCAGCCCCCTTTTGTATTCTGACTGGAAGGTGCTGTGATGTGTGTTGATGTGTGCAGGGATGAGCAGCTTCCTGATCTTTGCCCGGAGGACGGACATCAGGATGGTCTCTTTGGACATTCCCTACTTCGCAGATGTGGTTCTGGCCGTCAACAGCTCCATGAAAAACACCATCGCCATCGGGGTCGACCCCAAAGAAGGTTTGTATGTCTCCTCAAAGTATATGTATAATGCCTGTTTCAAAAAAAGACATGTGATGTAGAGTCCTTACGTGTGTATGTGGCGCCTCCTGCAGGAAAAGTCTATTGGTCTGACAGCACACTGAAGAAAATCAGCAGATCCAACATCGACGGAAAAGAACAAGAAGAAGTCGTATCTACAGGTGAGGAGGAGGGCTCACTTGTACGATGCTGTTTAACTCCACCCAGTCCTAGTGGCACGACTCCATCTCTGCTTCTCTCTCTCTGTGTGTCTCTCTCTCTCTGTAGGGTTGGTGACGACCGATGGCCTGGCGGTGGATGCCGTCGGCAGGAAGATCTACTGGACGGACACGGGAACCAACCGCATCGAGGTCGCCAACCTGGACGGCTCCATGAGGAAAGTTCTCGTCTGGCAAAACCTGGACAGCCCCAGAGCCATCGCCCTCTACAACGAGATGGGGTGAGGCTGCTACAGCGGGATAGCTTTTTAGTTTTCAGAGCGTGATCTCACATTGTGAATTTCACTTTAGCATTCACTGAGACATATTTTATGATCTTGTCTTCTAGCTCTTGAGAGAAAGAAAGGTCATGATCGCTACCACTAATGATGGTACAGGATCTGGACCTCTGTTTGTCTAAACTACATGTCTAATGTTTGTTGGTCTTTAGATCCAGCAAGTCCTGGTCATCTTATATCTGTCCCGCATTCAGGCTGTGCTCGAAATCACATACTAACTGTGCTATATACTACATACTGTACTCAATCTGTGCATATACTACATTCTGTATACTAAAGTAACGATTAAGTCTGTCATTACCGCGTCACGACTGTTCACACTGAAGTATTCTCAAGCATTACGTCCTGTCTGTATCGACCACGACGTCAACGGTCCGAGCTACCGTTGAATATAAATCAAATGTAAATCAACATTACCTCTTCCACTCAATTTAATATTTTCCTGTGTTATTTAAGGCAAATTAAAATTCCATAATATTTTAGTGTTCAATATGTTCTCTATATGTGAGCTTGCGCGTTTTTCCTCTTAACTGTTCTTCCAATGTCACTCACCATCATAAGTAATTATTTTATCCAACGGTTAATTATTTAAACTGTTTGCCTCACAATCCGCCATTGGACAGTCTGAAGAGCTGCAATGCATTTTGGGGCAGTAAGCTCACGTCTCACCCTCAGAAATGTTCTTGCTATACATCCAGGCATTTCTCGTGTACACAAAATCCACTTACTATGCAGTTGGAACGCATTACATACTCAATTTTATATCCTAGTTTGAATTGAACACAGCTTCAGTCTCCTTACACTGTCTGACCTTTGACCCCTCTGTCTCTCTCTCTCTCTCTCTCTCTCTCTCTCTCTCTCTCTCTCTCTCTCTGTCTCTCTCTCTCCTCCAGTTATATGTACTGGTCAGACTGGGGAGAGCATGCTAAGCTGGAGCGCTCAGCGATGGATGGTACGGACCGCACTGTCCTCATCAGCAACAACCTGGGCTGGCCCAACGGCCTGGCCATCGACATGGCCGGCTCCCAGTTACTGTGGGCCGACGCTCACACTGAGGTCAGCACTGACTCCTACTGACACTCACATGCATTTTCACCTCGCAAATCATAAATTGTAATAGGATGAAAACCCTGGTTTGCTCCTTTTTTTAAGGACCTTTTAGATTCATAAAGATGTACCAAAATAATTAAAAACAGCCACTAAAGTCTGTAGAAGTTAATAGAGATGTAAAGGTCAAATTGCTAATTGACTTAAATGCAAACATTGTACATTATGGAGTCATGGCGGTAATCCCTCTCACCTCTCCGGTCCTCTCCAGCGCATCGAGGCGGCCGACCTGAACGGGCAGAATCGCCACACCCTCGTGACTCCGGTCCAGCACCCATACGGTTTGACCCTGCTGGGTTCCCACATCTACTGGACCGACTGGCAGAGCCGCAGCATCCAGCGAGCCGACAAGAACACCGGGACCAACACCATCACGGTGCGGGCCAACCTGCCGGGCCTGATGGACATCCAGGCTGTGGACCGGGAGAGGCCGCTGGGTGAGTCCGAGGACCACGAATAGACCACACCATAGTCGCTGTATGAATGAAAGAATGTTTGTGTTAAAAAATGTTCAAATCATTGGACTCAACAACAATTAGTTCACACATAAGTGTCTGCTGTGTGACTGGTACAATTGAAACAGGCCTGCTGTCTCATGGGAAAGCTGTTTCCATCTATTTATACTGCTCATTTCATTCATTTCCATCTCCTAGTCAAACTGGAAAAAAGACCACTTCAGAAATAAGTAAAAAAAAAAACAAAAAAAAACAATGACTGCAAGCTGTGCAGAAATTAGCTGGGAAAACTCATTAGAGCTATATTTCACTGGTATTAGTAGTGTTGCGTGTCATAATAAGCCTATAATGGTCAAAAGTAGTTTTTTTCACTTAAGATATTCAAGATCATTGCCTAAAAACAAGTCCCTATATCTCACTGAAATGTTACTTGCTGGGGTATTTTGTCTTATAATAAATGTTATGAGATAATTTGACTATTAATTAGTAGGGCTGTCAATCCATAAAAATATTTGATCACGATCAATCGCACGATTGTCCATAGTAATTGCAAATTAATCACACATTTTTTACTGGTTTGAAATGTACCTTAAAAGGGAGATTTGTCAGTATTAAATACTCTTATCAACATGGGAGTGGGCAAATATGTTTGCTTTATGCAAATATATTTATATATTTATTATTAGAAATCAATTAACAACATAAAACAATGACAAATATTGTCCAGAAACCCTCACAGGTACTGCATTTAGCATAAAACAATATGCTCAAATCATAACATGGCAAACTGCAGCCCAACAGGCAACAACAGCTGTCAGTGTGTCAGTGTGCTGACTTGACTATGACTTGCCCCCAAACTGCATGTGATTATCATAAAGTGGGTACCCATAGAACCCATTTTCATTCACATATCTGGAGGTCAGAGGTCAAGGGACCCTTTTGAAAATGGCTATGACAGTTTTTCCTCGCCAAAATTTCGCGTAATTTTGTTATATAGCCTCCTTCCCGACAAGCTAGGGTGACCTGGTTGGTACCAATGGATACCTTAGGTCTTCTAGTTTCATGGGATACAAATTTGCGTTAACGCGTTATTACCACGTTGACTTTGACAGCCCTTGTAATTAGGTAAATACACTTGCTAAGATTTTGTATTTTGTGTATCTCATGACCTGTTCTACACAATGTATTTTGTTTGTTTACAGTTTCACAGTTGATCAAACTGGCTTTTGTTACACTCTCACTATAGCAGTTGTTATAGTTCTTCTGGATTTTGTTTCTCCACCTCTATTTTTGTCCTCCGTACACGATGAAACCTAAATATAGCTTCTGTTGATTGTATTATGTGTAGCACGCCAGGTGATTGACAAGTGATATTATGTTGCCTAGAAACAGTAAGACGTCTCTGTGTAAACAATCATCTGCAACACAGATTCTCGTGTGGCTTGGAGAGTCTCTTTGCATCAATCCTTTTTGTGTCTGTCCTCCTCAGGTTTCAATAAGTGCGGCAGGAGGAACGGCGGCTGCACCCACCTGTGCCTGCCTCGACCCAACGACACATCCTGCGCCTGTCCCACCGGTATCTTGCTCAAGGGAGACGGCAGGTCATGTGACGACTCCCCGGAGTCGTACCTGCTCTTCTCCAACCGCGTCAGCGTGCGCAGGATCTCCCTCGACACCAACGACCACACCGACGTGCACGTGCCAGTGCCCGAGCTGCACAACGTCATCTCGCTGGATTACGACAGCGTGGACGGGAAACTTTACTACACAGACGTCACCCTGGATGTTATAAGGTGAGAACGATTTCTACATGCAAACCCTTTTATGTTTTAGCTTTCATTACATAAATTAAGATTTTATGATTATCAATATTAATCAAAGTCAGTCATTGTCAGTCACTCAGAGATTTAGAAATACAGTAGATTATGGAAACATATAAATAATATTATCAGTATTCTTTTATCTGCTCTAATCGAGGAGCCCTTTGTCATAACGATGTCCATCCTTTACTTTGTTCTGTAGGCGTGCAAACCTAGACGGCACTGGCATGGAGACGGTGATCAGCCAGGGCCTGAAGACCACAGATGGGCTGGCTGTAGACTGGGTGTCCAGGAACATGTACTGGACCGACACCGGGCGCAACACCATTGAGGTGGCCCGTCTGGATGGGACGAGCCGCAAGGTCCTGGTCAACAACAGTCTGGATGAACCCCGAGCCATCGCAGTGTTCCCGAGCAAAGGGTAAGAGAGGGGACTGGGCTCCACCCTCAGATTACAATTTTGATTTTGACCATAAACTCTATATAAGAAGTGGACGTAGTCACCGTGACGTCACCCACTGGTTTATGGACGACATTTTTTGAATCCTCGAATTTGGCATTTTGGTTGTCGCTATCTTGTTTTTTTCCAACCAGAAGTGACACGAGAGGGTGGAGCTAAGTGCAACCGAACGCTGAATCAGACATTTTTAGGCCCCCGAAATGTTACAGTTAACTTTCATGAGCTGAAAACACACCTGCTTTATGGTCTATCTGACTCTAAATGGGACCATAATGTACTAAATGAACATCATGCTGTATTGAAGAAGACTTGAAACAAGAGATTGAGACCATAAACTCATGTTTACAATGTTTACTGAGGTAATAAATCAAGTGAGAAGTAGGCTCATTTTCTCATAGACTTCTATAAAATCAGACTTCTTTTTGCAACCAGAGGAGTCGCCCCCTGCTGGCTGTTAGTAAGAATGCACGTTTAAGACACTTCCACATTGGCTTCACGTTTCAGAATCGGAGGTTTGCGCCTGGTTTTGACTAATGATCTGTTAAAAGATGTCTAGATAATGAACTATGCTGAAATTAGCAGAAAAAGCTAAGGAATATTAGCAGAAAGAAGGCAAACGTCGTGAAGAGAGATATATTTTCAACTTTGTAGAGTAGAATGCCTGCTCACTAGTTGGCCTCATCTCTGTAGGTACCTGTTCTGGACCGACTGGGGTCACATCGCAAAGATTGAGCGATCTCACCTGGACGGCTCGGACCGAAAGGTTCTGATCAACACCGACCTGGGCTGGCCCAACGGCCTCACACTGGACTACGACACGAGAAGGTCAGAGAGAGAGCGAGAGAGAGAGAGAGAGAAGCATGTCTGTGGAAGGAGCTACCTGTCTGGCTGTTTTTTTTCCACATAAGAGCCTTGTAAATTAAATTAGATTAGGTTCTTATGAATGTTTCATGATGTGATTATCCTTGTGGGGAAATCAGATCACAGTATCAGAAAGTATATCTACGAGACAAGTAGAGTTATTTATTATACAACTGCCACTTATTGTATATCAGACTAGAGCTGGAGGATACAACTTTTGATTTAGGCAACAACACAACCCACAAATAGTAACGTAAAAATGTAAAATTAAAAAGTTATTTCAGTCAGATGTACAGTGTATTTCCAGACAGAAGTGTGTTTCTGACTCTGTGATGTTTTCTGCAGGATCTTCTGGGTGGACGCCCACTTAGACCGGATTGAGAGTTCCGACCTGAACGGGAAGCTGCGGCAGGTTCTCGTCAGCCCGGTGTCCCACCCGTTCGCCCTCACACAGGTAACCCCGCCTTACCCCTACCCTCAGCTGTCAATCACTGGGCTGACCCTTCCTCCTGGCTGCCTCCTCCTCTTCCTCCACTCACCTGCTCTCTTTCACTCATCGGCTCCCCCGTGTGACTGTCACTGCTCGTCTCTGCGTCCTCCAACTCATGCTGAACCCATTCGACTTAACCATTTCTTCTACTTCTCTTCCACTCTGACCCTCATTTTTCTTCCTCCCCTTTTCCCCTCCCCCTTTCTTCCTCCATCCCCCTTCTCCTTGTCTGTGTTTTTCTCCTCTCCTCTCTTCTTCTCCTTCGTTTCCCCAGTTGAAGCCGGTGTCCTCCCCTCTAACCCCTTTCTCCCGACTCTCGCAGCAAGACCGCTGGATCTACTGGACGGACTGGCAGACTAAGTCCATCCAGCGGGTGGACAAACACACCGGCCGCAACAAGGAAACCGTGCTGGCCAACGTGGAGGGCCTCATGGACATTATAGTGGTATCGCCTCACAGACAGACAGGTAAGGAGGCTGACAGGTGGAGACACCAAAGACCTCACTGTGTTTATCTGGGAGGACACTGATGTGTTCGGCTGGTAAAGCGCTGCAGCAGCTAGAGGCTGATTTGGATGTGTGAAGTGTAGCAGGCGATGAACGCAGGTACAGAGCGGGTCTATAAAATGTCAGAAAATGGTGAAAAATGTCGATAATTGTTTCCCAAAGCCCAAGATGACGTCCTCAAACGTCTTGTTTTGTCCACAACTCAAATATATTTAGTTTACTTTCATAGAGAAGTAAAGAAACCAGAAAATATTCACATTTAAGAAGCTGCAATCAGAGAATTTTGACTTTTTCTTCTTAAAAAATGACTCAAACCGATTAATCCATTATCAAAATGGTTGGCGATTTATTTAATAGTTGACAACTGATTGATTAATTGTTGCAGCTCTAAAATATTCATATTCAGTCACTCAGTGCTATGTGATAATCTGTCGGTCTGTCAGTATAACCTCTACTGAGTTGAAAATACTTTGCTTGATTACATTATCAGTAGGGGTGGGAATCTTTCTCACGATTTAATTCCATTTTGATTATTGGGGTCACGATTCGATTCAAAATCGATTCTCGATTCAAAATTCAGCATCTCTTCCAGTCTGCTGTGTGCTTTGTGGCAAATTATGGCATGTAAGCAGAGTAAAGTGTGTATAAGATTATAGAGTTTTTATATTTGAAAAAAAAAATTATATCAACTGGTGGCGAAAATGTAAACACAAAATGTTAAACTTGAATGAATAAACATTTTTGGTATCACTTCATTTTACAGGTCCCCAAATTTCATGGTAATTAGGTGATAATTAGCAAGTGACCTATTTGAAATTTCTTTGGAATTACTGCAAAATTTCTCCAATATTTACCTCAAAATGTATCGAAAATTACTTTATTATAAACATGATTTAATAATGATATGCTAAAATAGCATATAATGGTTATAATAGGGCCCTTGAGGCTTGAGAAGCGGCTGCTCTTCATCGGAGGTGGAAAACCAGAACTAATAGAAGACACTTCTGATCACAAATCTCACCATTGTGTAACTTATTGTCCACACAAATGTAACCTGGTAGCTAATGTCATGATTCAGGGAGTTTTTTAAAGAAATTTCAAATAAGTTATTTGATAATTATTATCTATTTACCAGCAGACATGGAAATAAAGGATATCAATTAACTTTGAATTCTTTTCCTGGAAATGTATTAAATAAATTACCAGCTATTTATTACAACTTTTTGAGAAATAGCGGAATATAATTATTAAACAATGTTTATAATAAAGTCATTTTCGATAACTTTTGAGGTAAATATTGGGGTAATTTGGCAGTAATTCCAAAGAAATTTCAAATAGGTTATTTGCTAATTATCACCTGATTACCATGAAATTTGCAGACCTGTAAAAAGAAGTGTTACCATACTTTATTACTAAAAGGTTTTTTAGTATTTCTCAGTTCTCAGTGACTTCAATAATAACAAATTCAAGTTATACAAAAAATAAAAATGCTGCCTGTTCCATAAATACAGTTGGTGGGTTGAGGCTAGCTGCCTTTTTATTTCTCATAAACTTGCCAATTTCAAAAATAAATTGTACATAAATTTAACACTGTAAAACTGGTGTTTTACAGTGTTAAAACACCAGTTTTAACACACCCCCACAAGCATCATATCATATGTTAGACTGAATGATTTTTGTCAGCCTCTGTAATAACAGACTATTTTCATTACAACACCACAAACTACAGCCTCCAAAATGAACACTGAATTTAATCAGTGTCTCTTACAGTCTCGACAAAATCCAAACAAAATGTAATAATAAATTCAAAATAATTAGTCTCTTTATCTTTGTCTCCCTGTTAAAAATGAAACCAACACTTTTAATTAGAAGTCACATGGATTTACAAGAATCTTGTTAATTGGACAGAAGCTTGTTTTTTGGGTGCTCAAAATAAATCTGATTCCAGTCACTCTAATGTTAATCAGCTAAACGGGATAGATCTGTTAAGCTTTTAATTAATGGGAAAAAGTATTTTACTTGACGTAGCCTCGGGTATATAGTTTGAATAGCATTTCAATTAGTAACAAACAGCATCACAGGTCTCTTTGAGATGGCTGGGACCTTCATTTTCCAGTCTCACAATGCTGTTACTTGATGCGAGCTGAATTCAGATCTCATCATTCTCACCTGATGAAATGAAGCAGACTTGAGGAGGAAACACTCCCTGGTTTGACTGTTTGCTGCCGGTTGTGAAGTTTCCCCTCTCCTCTCATTTAGGCACCAACCTCTGTGGGGTAAATAATGGCGGCTGCACTCACCTCTGCTTCGCCAAGACCAACAGTTTTGTGTGCGCTTGTCCTGATGAACCAGATGGGCGACCGTGCTCCACCAGTGAGTGAACACTGTGATTGTGCAGTGTGACTGTTTTATGTGCTGACGTTTTGATGTTTGATCAAAAATAACTTTGCCCATGTGTTTACATGTTTTAGCGTAAATCCCATATAATTGGTCAATGAGAAATTGTCATAGTAGGATTATCTACGAAAGCCCTGAGAGAAAAGAAATCGGGTGATCCATTTTCTAAGTCTGATCTAGATGTTTTCCCTCCAATGTTTATGACTTAAATGGACAGTGTGTATGATTTAGGGGGATGATCTCTTGGCAGAAATGAAATATAATATAATTATTTTTCTAGTGTATTATCACCTGAAAATACAAATCGTTGTGTTTTCGTTAGACTGAGCTTAATGACCTTAGAATGAGTTGTTTATATCTACATAGGGAGCGAGTCCTCTTCACAGAGCCGTTCGCCATGATTCTACAGTAGCCCAGAACGGACAAACCAAACACTGGCTCTAGATAGGGACATTCACGTTTTTGCGTTGGCCACCGTAGTTCTCCCAAACGCTTGGCACACTGGAGAAGTTTCAGTTGGTTGCAATCTGCAACCTCACCACTAGATGCCACCAGATCCTACACACTGCCTCTTTAAGAACAGGTGAAAACATTTGCCAGGATAATCTTTCTAAGTTCTTTAAATGTTTTTTTTTTCATCTGTGAAACAGGTGGGAAAAAAAGTTTTGGCCGGTGAAAAAGTATTATTTTTTTTATTGTTTGTTGTTGTAATACTCATCCCGGCCACAAGAGGCTGAAGTACTCCACTACCCCGTGTTTAATAGGACTAAACACATTCATGTTTTCTACCATGTGAATTTTAATTTACAGAACTTGCTAACACACAATATACAGTAAGTACCTTGTGTTTAGTGTGCATGGAGAAATTAAAACTCACCAAGCAAAACCTTTTTTCATAAAGTAACTTAGAAAGATTATCCTGACAAAACCTTTTTTTCGACTGTTCTCGAGTCATAAACACACAAAACTATTTAGATCAGACTTAGAAAATGGATCACCAGAATGTTTTTTTCTCACTTGCCTCTCTGAGCTTCCGTAATTATCCTAGGACCAGTTACAAAATATATTCACAAAGAAATAGTACACTCAGGTTCTGACCCGCATGTGTTTATCAGTTTCAGGTTACATCCCCACCTCTCCTACCAGAGGAACCAGCAGCACTCCAGTCCCCAACAAGATCCCCAAAGCTCCAACAGACACGCCACACGGAGGACCATCACCGGTCAAGTACGTCTCTTTGTACATTTGAATCGTTTTTTTTAACAGGAAAGCGTCTTTCTGAACTGAGTAGTGATACAAAATGTGATCAATAACTTAATCAATGTATCTCAGAGTTCTTTCACATGATCCCACTGAGAAACACAGTGTTGGCATCATTGCTTTACAATCCCATGCCTTGTTTTTAAAACTATTTCAAATAGCAGCGTGCTCTCCACACCAGATGCTGCCAGGTTTTCTGTTTTGAGTACTTCTTTTCAACTTTGTTCAGCTAATGTGAAGAACTACTTTATCAGAAATAGCAATAATTGGAGAAGTGAAGTTGTCCTTGCTCGGAAAAAAAAAAAAACTGAGTGCTCTGAAACCTTTTATAGAGGTTGGATAATGTTCTCATCCCACAGAGGAGTATTATGTAATTGTTCATCTTCAACAGAATACACGGTGAGATTTTCAACCTGTCATAATACTACAGACTCTCCCCAAAGGCCCTGCAGAGTTATCTTCAGGAAAAACTCTATATTATTTTGATTTCATAAGCTTGTTAGAGCTGATATTAAGTGAATTACCCAATTAAATAAATGATAATAATAATTAATAAATTGATTATGCTCAAGCTGTGTTTTTGTCTTATTTTTTACAGCTGCACTGACAAGAACCTGAACGTAGAAGGCTGCTTGAGCAACGTGGTGACGGCTCCTCACGGTCAGTACACCAAAACGTTCTCTCCTCAGCACTCTGCACACTCTATGCAGTCTTAAAGGAACAGTCTGACATTCATGTCTGACGTTTGGGAAATTCACGTTTACCATCTTACCCACAGTAGAAAAGCAATGTATTCATTTTTTTTCCATGAGTGTCAAGTACAGAGGGAGGTCCAGGATGTGTTTAGCCTAGCTTAGCTCAAAGACTGGAAGCAGGGGGAAACTGCTAGCCTAGCTCTTTTGGGGCGTTTAGGCAAAGCTGGTCATTAGCCTGCTAGCTAACACGATAACAGCTTCGGAGTTGTCAATGAGTGCAGTTTCCTCCTGCTTCCAGTTTAGCTTTGCTAATGCCACAGTTACGTCACGCAAGAGTTTCAGTAATTACCAGTTTCCAACTTGTAACTATTATTCACATCAACCACCAGGCAATTACGAGTGGGAAACTTTTTTTTTCTGAAAGCTTTGATATATATATGGAAGCCCTGAAACGCAAGCAAGAATTTATTTTTTTAAGCTGATTTTTTTTAGTTACTTTTTTGCCTCTTAGGGAAAACAGGTGGAAGAATTTCTTTTTTTTTTGGTTTATATGTACCTTGTGTTTAGAGTGCATGGAGAAGTTAAATCAAAATAAGTATTACAACAACAATCAAAAAAACAATTCTTCCATCTGTATCCCCTAAGAGGCAAAGGAAAAAAAGGAATTAGAAAAATCAACCAAAAAAAAAACTGCCTGTTTCACAGACAAATAAGGACCTTAGAGAGATTATCCTGGCAAAAAAAACTAACACTTGTTCTTAAGTCATAAACACAGGGGAGAAAATCATTTTGATCAGACTAAGAAAATAGATCACCAGAAAAAAAAAAAATGTCTCGCTTGCCTTTCAGGGCTTCCGTAAATATACTTGACTTGGCACAAATAATACAGAAGTGTCTGAAAAAGCAAACAAATATGGATGCTAAAGTCAGCCAGAGTCTTTCATAAATGATTAAATGCAACTTAAGTGATGTAACAATAATAATACTGCACTACTCAAAAACACAGCAACAAAGTGCTTGTAGCAATTCGTAATGTTATAACTGCATAAAGTAAGAAAACCATGAGTGCATAACTAAATAACAGTTCTGTGCATTAATGTAATACGTTATTACATCATGAGACAATTATTACATTATAAACTAAGCAAAAAAAATGTTGAATAACGATTTTGATGAACAAGTGCTTTACAATAAGACAAAACAACATAATAAAACTTAACAAAATAAACTTGACAAAACTAATTCAAAACAACAATAAATCAATAAATATATCAATATATCGGCAGTGTTTTTAACCCTCACAGGACCAGCTCTGTAGTCGTATAACTATCACTGAAAGTTTGAGGCTGTTGTTCATTTAGTGTTGAGGAGATCCACAATGACACCTGTCAGCATTCACCTTCTGATGTCGTGAGCGCTGACCGGTTGTAAATACGGGAACCTTTCCCAATGCTACCTTCGTCCCACAGGACATAAACACGACATAAGCTAGACAACAGCATTTTCCAAAATAGTCTATAATGTTCCTTTAAGCAAAGCCGATGGATTTGCTCTGTTAACACACCCGTCTTTAACATCTGTTGCAGGAGAAGGACTTCATATTAGCTACGTGATTGGTGGAGTTCTGACCATCCTGGCCATCCTGATCCTCATCGCTGCTTTGATTATTTACAGGTCAGTCCGCTGCTTGTTCATTTTCTTACTCCCTGGTCTTAAACACCAGGTATAATATAATAATATGATAAATTTACATTTGATACACAGCGGATCTTTTTTTTAAGCTGTTTTCTTCCTGCTTTTGATCGACAGACATAAAAAGTCAAAGTTTGCCGACCCGGGAGTGAGCAACCTGACATACAGTAATCCCTCATATCGGACGTCAACACAAGAGGTCAAGATCGAGGCGTCGCAAAAGCCTCCAATATACAACCAGCTTCGATATAAGAAAGAGGTAACGAACAGTCTGGATGCTGAATTGAAAACCACTTTGTTTAATATATGAATGGATTTAAGGTGAATCCATGATAATTCCATAGAATGGTCACAGACTATGGAGGTGTATTGTGGGTAACCACGGAGACAAATGATTTGACTGTTTGTCTCATTGATTGTGTTGAAATGTTGTGACACAAGCAGGTTACAAACGCCAAGCGCTCATCTTTTCTCCCCCTCTCTCTCTCTCTCCTCACCGCAGCACTCTCATCCCTACAACTCCCTCTCTCCCTTTATCTTTTGACCCACTTGTCCCGTGGAGAGGTAGTTACACAGCATGGAGGAGTTGTGTCCTCTTTGTCTTTCACCGCATGCAAGCTGCTTTCCAAAATTAACAGTTTCTCTCTTTGGTGCAGCTTCAGAGCTCTGTGATCAGTAGCATGTCAAGGTTTTTTTTTTGTGAAACTGACATATCAGCAGGCAAGGAATCAAAGTGTATGGATAGATTTGTTAAAGGTGCTTCATGTAGCATTTCTTAAAGGGGACATATCGTGAAAAAGTCACTTTCAGTGCTTGGGCTCATACATTTGGGTGTCTGGAGTGCCTACTAACCCACAAACTGTGAAATTAGACAACCCAGTCAGTTTTTTTTGTGGGCTGCCAAGATCAGAAAACATACGATTCAACAAGCCATTCAGATTTGGCTCCCCTTCCTATGTCACATGCAGGCTCATTAGAATATACCGCCCCCAGCTTGAGAACTAGCTTTCGAAGATGCACCATATTTTTCTTGCAAGCCAATCAGAGCAGACTGGGCTTTATCGGGAGGGGGCCTTAAGGCCCAGACACACCGACCTGACTTCAAAGAACTAGCGGCGATAAAGGCCTACTGTTGCGCTGCCTCACGTCACCTTTGTCTTGGCCGACAAGTTGCATTTGACACCGCAAAGACTACAGCCGACGGCCAGTTAGCACATACATTCTGCACCTGCGTGAGAGGAAATAACTCCCACTACCAGCAGGCGGCGGTAGTCTGTATTCATCATTCAAAAAGTGAAACCGGAAGACCGAGGACTGCAGTACATGAAACAAAGTGGCATTTGTTGACCATTTTCACACCTCTCTCACTCACCGCTTAGCTTCATTCCAGATGGCCATGTCCATGTGAATGATCGGATGAGATGAAGATGAAAAATGAGAAGAGCCTTCTGTGTGTATCCACTTGACTTTACTCACTTCCGTTTCTCTTCTCGTGCACTGATTCGTTTAAACTGAACAGCCAATCAGAGTGATATTTTTCAGCGACATGCTCCGCTGCCGATTCAACATGCTGAATTGGCCGAAAAGCCTCCGTTGCGGGCACACTAGAGTCGACAGTGCGGGACACAACGCAAAAACTAGGCCGACAGACGCTCACCGATGACCCCAAACTGTCTGACGGCCGTAAACATATGTAAACATATTCCAGTTGAAACCCAAAATACAAGTATGAACCTGAAAATGAGCATGATATGTCCCCTTTAAACTCAACACTACATTTCCCATAAACCCTGTTAGCTCCCACTGCAGGTAAGATGTTGCTAATTGTCAAAAGGGAGAAAAAAATGTAAGGATATATGCTTTTCGTTTTATTCATCGTTATGAGCTTTGTATAAATAAGGCCAAATCCATTTCCAAATCACTGTTTATTGCAACTCATTACACCAGCTGTAGAAAAAACACTGTAAACTTTATGGCTGAACTGTTTGTGGGCTGTTAGTAAAAGCAGCAGTTTTCATGCAAACTCACTGCTCTGGGTCATTTAGCCTCTGTTCCAACAGGTGTACCACACCTACGTATTTTCATGCTGGAGATGAAGAGACACCTGTTTAAATTATTCCTGCTACAACAGACTGAATAATTTGTCTGCGGTGTTATACACAGCACTGTTGCTCTGGGAGCAACAACACCATCTCCTTTTTTTTTTTGTGCCATAAAGCAGTGAAGTAGATTTCACTCCAGATTAGGCTGACAGCCTGGTGTATTTTGTATTATTCACCTTAATCTGACAATGAGAAACTAACTCCAGAAATAAGCCCAGCAGGTGCTAAAAGGTGCCAACTCGCTGTGCATGGGTTGTGTTTGAAGGTGACTTTTGTTCTGGAGTGTTGTGCAGTTGGCCGCGGATTAATCCTCGAAGGGAAATCCACCTTTAACAGGTTGAACTTTTAAGGTTTTGGTGATGTTTTGTAGGGATGTCACGAGAACCGATACTTAGGCACCAAGTCGATTCCAAAATTCTGAAAACGTGACGGCACTCGTTTGTCTACTGTACCGTAGGTACCGGGGATCGGGGCTCGAGAATAACTGCGTCCCGGCGACAATAGAAAATCTCCCTGATAACTCTACATTACGAACAACAAATCCGTCTTGAAATTGTCAGGAGGAGAGCTAGCTAACGTTAGCAGCCGGTGGGCAGCACAGTCCTGCTTGGCTAAACAACAAAGCTAACAGCTAACGTACAGAGGTTGCATTGAGTTACATTGTGATGCGTTCAACCTCTATTTAGTAAAAAGTATTGAGCATACTGTAGGTAAATTAGAACGTTATCATGATGTGTTAAAATGTAATCTTGTAAAATGTAGTTTTCAGTGATAAACTTGAGGCGGATCATCAGGGTTTAATAATAAATCTGCAAAAAAACAATATGCAGTAATAAAGGAGTGTACAGTATGGTGAAGAAATGGGATTTATTGGGGTTTTTTTTTTACCGTGGTATCGAATTGGGTAAGGAGAATCATGGGATTTCACTGGTATTGGTATCGACTACTAAATTTCTGGTATTGTGACATCCCTACATGTTTATTAAGCAGATTTTAACATCAATAACCAGTAATTATTCTTTAAAAAGGAGGTTAGGTTTCAGGAAGGGCGGAAGAAAGACAGAAATGTGCATGTGACAAAGAAATAAAGGAAATCGGCTCCTACAAAGTGTTTACTTTAACAAACTGAAGAGTACCTGAAGGTGGATTATCCCTTTTTAAACCGCTCACATAGAGGCCATCGCTCTGACACTAACTACTCGTCTCTCATTTGTCCAGGGGGGCGTGGATGGAGGCTACACCAAGGAGAAGATCCGCATCGTGGAGGGCGTGTGCCTCCTGTCCAACGAGGAGCTTTACTGGGACGACCTAAAACAGATCAAGCCGTCCCGAGGCGGCCTGCACACCTGCATGCGCACGGACACCGTGTCCCTGCAGGCCAGCAGCGCATCGCTAGACGACGGCGAGACGGAGCAGCTCCTCCAGGAGGAAGCGTCCGAATGCTCCTCCATAACCACTCTGACCCCTTCGGCCATCACCCCGCAGCGCCACGCCCAGCACAGCCTGCCCGACACCGGCTGGACCTCCACGCGCAAGCCCTCCACCGAGAGCGAAGTGTGAGGGGAGGCCCCCCACCCCCGTACCCCTTAATGCTTTATCTCAACCTCCAATACCTAACACACACACACACACACACACACACACACACCTGTATTTATAGCCGGTACAAACACACAAAGAGAAATAGTACACAGTAACAACGGTACAAGTTAGACACAACTAAGCTCCCATAAACACAACTCCTGTCTGAAACTGGGGCTCTGTACTACTTTCGCACACACACACACACACACACGCACACAAACACATGCAGTACAGTCCTCCAACAGTACCCTCAGTGCTATTGCCTTCAGGCAAAATGATAAACTAATGAGCATGCTGGAATAAGAAAGCAAAAGACTCTGGGGAGGAAGTGAACAGAGAGACACAAGCGTTATCTGGAGCCTTTTTTTTTAAAGGACGCAGACTCTCAATGCGACAAACGCTTCTCTGTGTGTACAACTTTTATTTTTTGTGAACTTTGTTTTTTTTTGGGGGGGATGAAGCTAGAACGACACACTCTCCCCGGACGATGTAACCACGATGCTCTCTCTCTCTCTCTCCAATGCCACTCATGTCTCTATGAACTCTATTTATGAACGTTTTTTTGTACTTGTGGAGTGGGTTTTGCTGACTTTCAGAAAACGGCGAGAGTGTTGTGTTATAGAACTTTGCGCCGCAGGACCCGGGTATTCAAGAGTTGTATTTATGACAGTGCCAAAGGGTGGGGCTTCACAGAGTCCCCATGCTTCTTTTCAGCAATTACACTTCAATAGAAATGTATCTTAATTACGGGATGTTTGTTTTCGTTTGACTCTTACTGACTTGCCCTCGCCGGTGGGGACACCTCAGTGACGACGCCACCTGCTTCTGATTCCTTATTTTACAGCCTCCCGACAGGTCAAGCATGGACTTACTGCAGCTGGTAGTCTCAAGTTGGGTGCAGATGTCCATTCATCCTTTACTAAAGTAACACGAAAGGAGCCTCCTTTTTATTTTTTTTGAAAGTTGTAATTCAACCATTGCTGATCCTCGGGCGTAGCGGAGGAAGCCACGATGAAGTAACAGCCTAAGTGCCAAACATTTCGTTTCCTAATTATTTTTTTTTCTCAGAGGGTTTTAAAAATGTTCGTGACATTCTTTTTACTCGGGTTTGGTCACCCAAATCACAGAAAAAAACAGATTTTCTCAGACATGTACCACTAGGGCTGTTGAGCCATGCAGATGGTTGTGGTTTTAATTACCCAGGTGTTACACATACAGTACAATACGTCTCTGAGACTTCTGTTGCCCCAAACACTGGAGTCATTGGTATTTCTAAAAATATGTGAAACATGTTCCTGAGGTTGATTATCCAGATGAACGATTATCTACGATAGCACTTACTTTTAGAATTTGAAGCTCTTTGATTTTAACAAATTTAAAACAAGTTTTTTACTGCTAAGTTTTTAGCACTAGTAAAATAAAAATAAAAATAAAAAACAAAAAACAGCTCCCTTTAATTTTTTCCAGCATGGAAGTGTGAGTATTATGCATCGTCATCACCAATGTTCCCTTATCCATGCTATCTACCCACATTCTCTACTAATGTCAACTCCACAACATTTTTGCTGTAATCTCAGCTGCCTAAAAAAATGTATACGCCATTCGGCCCTCCCTGTCCCATACCATCCACAATGGTCCTAGGCTTGTGTGAAATAGTGTGTTTTTTTAAATCTGTGGTCAGTAATGTTAAGAAACTAGTAATAGTATGCTAGATTTTAAAAATGATCCAACTGGAAAACCCAGCCCAGTGTTGCCAACTCTTTTCCAATGGAAGTAGCTATCAGCACAGTGATACACTGGCTTCAAAAGTCACTATATCTAGCGAGAAAGTCACCAAGTCTGCAACACTGACAGCCCGTCCCTTCAGGCCTCCCTCCAAAGCTACTCCCCCAAAATTATCATTATGCACGTAAACAACAAACTTTTTCACTCAGCCCAATTGAAATGATTAGACGGGGTTATTACAGTCCTGCAACAACCACAGATACCAGACTTTTTTTTGTCAGAGCATTTCATTTTTGATTGCTGTCGGGATGTAATCAGAATTCTAACAAGCAATGTATTTGAACAACACCACCAAACCTAGCTTTAAAGGCTGCTACAAACAAATATTAGATAAACGATATTACATCGTTCAAAAAAATAATTTAAAAAATCCCCATTTTAACAAATTGTTGAGAGGTTATCCTGTAGGCTTAGATCTTTAGATATTTGCATCACTACAAATGTCAATGTGATTTTTGAATTAGGTTTTCTTAAGTCTGGAACGTAATTTCCAAGTTCCGTAAGTTCCAGTTTCACTTTGGCTCTGTGTTGTATCGGGGTAGGGGGGAAGTTTCAGAGGTGAATATATCAAAATCCTGCCACATCCAACCAAAAGTATCTGCATGGCCTACCACCACTAGAGGTAAATGAGAACATGTGTTCTTTTTGTAATTTGAGTTTTGATCCATCAACTCTAAAATCCGTAATGCAAAAGGTGTACTTGCAGTATCTGCCACAGTACAGTATATAATAACAAGTGGGTAACTTAGGAACACTGTGCATGTCTGACCCCATCAGACAGTGAGGGTTATAGTTTAGAAATATATCACTGACAACTTACTGAAAAATGAATTTAATACAAGTAAAGATATTATGCATTGCTTTAACTTTAGAGTACCATTCTCTGTCTGTCGTTGAAATGTGGTACGAGGAAATACTATATTGCTATATTGACAAATATATCGGTTAGACTTTATAGAACCATGTATTTTGAAGTATCTGCTACAAGCTCAGCAACGTGCTGATTTGCTGCTAGACGAAGCACTGAGGCCAATGAAAGAGGGTCTTGGCAGCTACATAACTACGGTCTCTGACGGTTGGTTGACAGTAGGCCCGCGGAGCATCACAGCGACCCAGTAACCAATCATCCCGGCTCACAGTCCCTCCAACTCTGCTGCAGGAATGCTAAAAACTGTACAGATTTTATCATGCGGATATAAGCAAACATTTCTGTTGAAGATATTGTGTTGATTAAGTTGTATAGTCTTTTGTACAAAGGGATTTCATGACCGTTTTTAGACTTGTATTAATTTTACTCACTGGAGAAGAACCTTTTTTTTTTTGCTGGATTATTTTAACCACTGTGTTTCCAAGCCTTGTAAATGATAGGGAAGATGCCAGTTATTTAATAGTGCTCTTTTATCTTATGGAATACTGGTCGCGTATAGCTGTTGTAAAGTTAACAAAAAGAGGTATTTATGATTTTCTGTTTGGTTGTCACTTGATGTGTAAATATGAAAAGACTGTATATGTATTTCCATGGCAGTACTAACAAGCTGTGTTGTGTGATATAGTGAATGATCCCTTTGCTATCTTTTAATATAAAATTGCATTTGCATTTCAATGAAACCTTTGGCTCAGTCATCTGTGCACGTATCGCGCTCAGACAAAATGTCCTCCTCATCAGACACAATCATCATCTAGCAATAAAGGAAAAGCTGATGTCTGCTTCTGCAGATAATTACAGACATAACAACGGGAGCAGAGATATAATCAGAGAATCAGGGTTCTGGAGGCATGAAGCCAAGTCATCCAACATAGAGCAACAGAGAAGGGATCCCTCTCCCAGGACAGTTGTAGTATATTTATAGCATAAAACATAGTAATTGGTAGAATTACATTATAAAATGACAAAATAAGTCAAGTACATTACTTTTAATATCATGTTAATATTAAGTGTAATAAGTTAAAGAGTTTCAGGCAGAGTTGCAGAATCCCACTGTTGTGATTGCTCAACTGAACGAACTCTTCGGACTCCGCTCCAGCTCCACTCTAAATAGTTTTGCTTGAGGGTGTGCCAAACTAGCCACTATGTATGTATAAATGTGTTACTTGATGACATCACCACGTTACAGAAGAAAAGGGGTCTTCAATCAAGGCTTTTCAGCAGCAGTGTTTCTGTGGGGGAGAGTGTCTCCCTTTTTGGCGTGGACTTTGGGCTTTGTAACTTTGCAGAACTTTTACATGCACAAAAAATATATATAACACTCTAAAGGAAAGGGGAAAAAGCATAAAAGCAAAATACGTCCTCTTTAAGCAACTTCCGGGTCCCGCCAAGAGCGGGTAGGACCTAAACCACAAACCCTACTCTGAACCACAAAGGCCTGTAAAGAGGACATACCCCACAAACACTCAAAGGCAAAACACAATGATACCATTCACACAGAGGGAGATGAGACAAGATGCTATAAAAGAGGATGAAGCAGTTCATTGCAGACAACATGCAATGTACTATACAAAAAGCATTTCTTTATGTGATCTGTACTAAACATACTCAAATTATATGTCTGTTAACTGATGTAAACAAGCGTTAACCAGCACCAGAAAACACCAGTAACAGTAGAAAGATAAAATACACAAATGCTCTTATTTGATTTAAATGTAAATACAAAAATAAGGGGTAAAAATAAGATGTTAAGTGATGTAAAAGAAGGTTACAAACACAACTTTTAAGATCTAATTCATTTATAGATTAAAATAAAGTTTCTCTAAACCAAAATACTGGGCAATCCACTCCTGTGAAGTGAGTGTGTGCATGTGACAGGTATGCAACTTGTCATTGGCGGTTCAACAGGAAAAAAGTGTGGGTCATTCGAACAACAGTGCCAGCAGCCAGAGACAGAATGGACTTGTGTAATGTAGGAGGCATGGGACAGAAAGAGAAGTGATACTATCTGAAATTAGGATTAACAGAAATATCAATAAGAAGTATTCTAAAGTATGGAGGTAAATGAGAAGGAATAAAGTGTCTGTTTGACTTCTTCAGAGTCACTGGTCTAGTGTATACAGGATCTGAATGATGAAGCTGGAGCAGTGATGGACTAGTTCCAGCAGGTGGCAGCAATGCAACATAACGGATGCGAGCTACCGTCAATCTCCAACGAAGAAGAAGAAGAAGCTGTTTGAGCCAATCAGCGATGAGCTTCACAAAACGCACTCTGCTTCAAATGAGAAGGAAACATGTTGGAGGTCAGTTCAGCTACTACGAGCAACAAACACAAACTAATGTTTCTATTCACATAACCTACACACATCCTCGTTATTGTGTAAGGCTGTATTAGGTGCTTTTGGTTGGTCGTATTATTTAAGGAAGAGCAGTTACATTTTGCGTTACTGAAGCGAATGTTAGCTAGATGCTACCATAGCAACCAGCTAACGTTAAGCTAACTCTGCTAACGTTAGTTAATAATGACCTTTTCTTTAACCGACCTTTACTGTTTTGCAACGTTGAAGGAAATTGATTATTAGTAGCCAACATGTCCAGTTTCTTTCAGTGTTACATGTGTAAGTTAACATGTGTATGGGTTGGGTAACGTTTTGTGCACATGGCTCTGGCTAACCTGCTTGGTTTGCGTGGTTTGTCGTTGTATGCAGGCGTTGCTGCTAACTGCTATGAAGTCCTCACATCGCAGCGAGAAGAGACTGGATGGAGCTACCTGTCGATCAGAAATGGGAACTCAAGGTAAACACAAACCCAGCAGGCACGGTAGTGTCTCCAACATATCCGGAAAGTCAGCGGTGCGTGTTAAAGTCTGAGGGGTGGAGGGCGTGAGAGTGATGAGTTGCACTAATCAGTTGGGGTGTTTGTTGCAGTGGCATCAATACCCCAATCCGGATCAACCTGAGGACACACAGTGTGCACAGGGGCCATCTGACTCAACCCTCCACCTTTTTAAAGTGTTTTCTGTTCATATTAAATATGTGCACACCATAGCATGACATGAGTTTATGTAACATGAGATTAAATTACTTAATTTGTCAAAAATGTTATGATTTTTAACAACTAAAGTTTCTCTAAATGTACAATTTGCAATAAGCTATTTTGTGTATTAGGTCTAAGATTTATTGAGGGGTGTATAGTATGATGTAGGCTATTAATAGGAATACTGCATTTTGCAAGATCTGTACTAATCATACTTGAGAGTGTGTCCGTTAACTGATGTAAACAAGCTTTAACCAGCACCAGAAAACATCAGTAACTTAGAATTTAGTTATGTGTTCAGATGTTGTAATAAAGGATACATAAATAGATAAAAAAAAACACAGCAACTCCATGAATCTTTATAGGGTTATTATAGTGGATACCATACAGAGGCACTATTAATCCTTGACTATCTCACCCAACCCAAGCACCTGTTGATATGTTACAGTGTGACATCATTAGGAATACATTTACATTTAGGTGCTTTAATGGTATATTCAGGATATGCATGTGGACCATTTTATACCAGTATGACTATGTGACAGCAGCCATGTTGACATTTGGACAGTTGTGGTGAGTAATGAGTACCCAAGGGCTGGAAACTGCCACATCAAGGGGTTAAAGTTTAGTAACTGGTTGAGCCACTGGGAGTGTGTGCTCAGATTTTACCCCCACTTTGACTGGAAAATATAAATATTTCCAAAGTGCTTATTTTCTGCAAAACACAATGATGATGACTAATAACATCTTAAAATATTAAAAAAATAAAGGTTACATTTAAAAGTAAGATGTAAAAAAAAGTTACAAACAATGTTCAAAATCAAATTCATTTTCTCAAAGTTTCTCTTAACCCAAATACTAGGTAAAGGTCTTGGAAGTGAGTGTGTGTCTGTGACAAGTATACAACTTATCATTGGTAGTTCAACAGGAAGAAGTTTAATCTTTTACTGTTTGCAACGTTAATGAAAAATAATTTTGTAGCCAACATTTCCATTTTCTTTCAATGTCATTCGCCAGTTTACCTTTTTACATTTGAGGTTTTCACGACGCGTTGGGTAATGTTAACTGCGATTGACCACATTTTGTGCACATGGCTATAGCTAACCTGCTTGGTTTGCATGCTTTGTCGTTGTACGCAGGCGT
Source organism: Sebastiscus albofasciatus (assembly GCA_916701655.1). Taxonomy (NCBI): domain Eukaryota; kingdom Metazoa; phylum Chordata; class Actinopteri; order Perciformes; family Sebastidae; genus Sebastiscus; species Sebastiscus albofasciatus. Next base: position 38,359 of record CAKAOI010032332.1, read on the forward strand.
TGCTGCTAACTGCCATGAAGTCCTCACATCGCAGCAAGAAGAGACTGGATGGAGCTACCTGTTGATCAGAAATGGGAACTCGAGGTAAACACAAACCCAGCAGGCACGGTAGTGTCTCCAACATATCCGGAAAGTCAGCGGTGCGTGTTAAAGTCTGAGGGGTGGAGGGCGTGAGAGTGATGAGTTGCACTAATCAGTTGGGGTGTTTGTTGCAGTGGCATCAATACCCCAATCCGGATCAACCTGAGGACACACAGTGTGCACAGGGGCCATCTGACTCAACCCTCCACCTATTTAGAAGTGTATGTTCTATATGTGTGCACACACCATAACAGGACACGAGTTTGTTTAAGTAACATTAGATTAAATTGCGTATCTTATCTTATTATCCAGTTTATCCCAAAATGTTATGATTTCAACAACCAATGCTTTCTCTACATAATATACTTGCAATAAGATGTGTGTATTAGGTCTGATATTTCTTCTGAGGCTCTTTTGATTTAATCAATGTGATATTAATAAGAATGCTGCACTAATCATACTCAAAAATATGTCTGTTAACTGATGTAAACCGGCTTTAACCAGCAAACATCAGTAACTTAGATATGCTGTAGTTGAGTATCTTGTGTTCAAACTTTGTAATAAAAAATACAAAAATACAGCAACACCATTCATTATTACCTCATAAGCACCTGTTGGTATGTTACATTGTGACCTCATTAGGAATACTTTTACATTTAAGTTCTTTAATGGTATATTCAGGATATGCATGTGGACCATTTTATATACCAGTATGACTTTGTGACAGCAGCCATGTTGACATTTGGACAGTTGTGGTGAGTACTGAGTACCTAAGGTCTGGAACCTGCCACATCAAGTTCAGTCTCAGGGTGAACCACTGGGTATCTGTGCTCATTTTACACACATGCACAGTTGAGTGGGAAATATTAATATCTCCACAGTGTTTTATATTCTGCAAAACACAATGACAGAGACTAAAAAAATCTTAAACTAAAAATAAATAAGGGTTACATTTAAAAGTAAGGTGTAAAGTAAAATAGGGGTACAAACACAACTTTAAAAATCAAATTAATCTGAGTTTCTCTAAACCAAAATACTCGTCAGAGGTTGCCCTTGTGAAGTGAGTGTGTGCACATGACGGGTTTACAACAGGAAAAGAGTTTCAATACTGTTTGTTTGCAACGTTGATGAAAAATAATTATTAGTAGCCAACATTTCGAGTTTTGTTCAATGTCTCTTAGACCAGTTTATCTTTTTAGATTTGAGTTATTCACGATGGGTTGGGTAATGTTTTGTGCACATGGCTCTGGCTAACCTGCTTGGTTTGCATGCTTTGTCGTTGTACGCAGGCGCTGCTGCTAACTGTCATGAAGTCCTCACATCACAGCGAGGTGAGACTGGATGGAGCTACCTGTCGATCAGAAATGGGAACACAAGGTAAACACAAACCCAGCAGGCACGGTAGTGTCTCCAACTCATCCGGAAAGTCAGCGGTGCATGTTAAAGTCTGAGGGGTGGAGGGTGTGAGAGTGATGAGTTGCACTAATCAGTTGGGGTGTTTGTTGCAGTGGCATCAATACCCCAATCCGGATCAACCTGAGGACACACAGTGTGCACAGGGGCCATCTGACTCAACCCTCCACCTTTTAAAGTGTGTTCTGTACATTTGTATGTGCACACAGATTTCTTTGGTTCTGCTAAATCAATATCAAGAATTCTTCCACTGTTTCATTTCAGAAGAGTAAACTGTGTTCCATTAATTCTTCAATAAATGTGGTGTATTTTCCAGTATCTGTATTAATACCTCCTGTCCCCATGTTATTTTTTAAGTCTACCATCTGGATGTGGAAGGACACTGTGCTGTGGAGTTTCTCAATCTTCTCTCCCCCCCTTCCCTCAATCAGCTCACTGACCTGAAGGCCAGCTCCTTCATTGCTCAAGGTCTGTTTCTGGATGTACTGTCTACCTCACTATAGGAGAATTACTTCCACTCCTTTGACTAAAGTTTTTTCTTACTTTTTTTTTTTTAAATTAGTCACCTTCAGTGTTTTTGATGAGTGGCTCTGAATCAGTTATGAGCATAACATCCAGTACAATGTCCGCCACGTATCCTGATTAGTGTGTCATTAGCTTCCAGGGCTGTCCTCGACCAGAGACATTCTTAGTCGACTAACTCAGGATTTTGTCAACTAATCAATTAGTTGATTTAATCGACAGATCTGTAAAACTGAGTTTCTCCACAAAGAATCACACAAAAGCACCACTTTAAATCTATCTTGGGTTTACCAGAGATGGGCTCAGAAATTTCTTAGAAATAATCATTCATAATCATTCAACATGAAAAAAGCATTAAAAAATGACTAATCATCTGCGAGGGGGGCAGCTCTATTGGCTTCAGTCCACCAGATTGCGTTTGGGTCCATTTGATTAGATGAATTGGTTATGGCAGTCAATACAGCAGCATGTCTTCAGATGAATCACTTCAACTTAATCATATTTCTTTTTTTATCCTGGAGGTTTTATGATGACACTCCTTGACATAGTAAGTAATGACAGATAGCTTTATTCATCCAGAGTGTTTAGTACAAACCTATTTAGGAAGTCAGGGGACTTAACCTGTGCTTGAACTGAGGGAACCGGGGTGAAATTCAGTTCCTTGCCCTGTAACCGTCCCTGCTCTGGGGTTAGTACTTTTCCCATAGCTCAGACTACTGGGGCAGAGTTAGCAGTGCTGAGTAATGCTGACTTGTCAAACTAAATCCTTGTGGCTGTGAGAACTTGTGTACAGCATTCAGTCTCATAGCTTCCTAACTAATATTAAAAGAGTGAAGGTGAGGGGAAACAGTTTAATCCAGTGTATGTGTATGTACTAAGCCAGCAACTATGTATGTATATATATACATACATACATACATACATACATACATACATACATACATAGTGTTTTAGAGAGGTGGGGTTGTGTGACAATGATGAGTTGCACCATTAGTCGGGTTGCTGATTGCCGTAGCACAGCAGATCCGTCCTGAGAAACCTGTGGTGACACCCATTGTGCACAGGGGCCATCTGAGTCACACCCACACCTGACAGAGAAACATGGGGGGCACCGCTTAGAGGTTTTCTCTGCATTTCCTTTCTTACATTTGTGTGTTTTTTTGTTCGACTCTCTTCCTTTCCCAGCCTGAAGATGGGGGGGAGTTCAGGGACACGGTTATGCAGGATGAGCCATTCTGAACATGAGGAACAAAACCGTATCCTGCCAGCAAAAGTTTTCCCTTCATAATGAGTGGAAGATCTCCAACCTGAGAGCTGGTGAGGACACACGACCTAATTCAGTCGAACTCTTGTGTTTTTATGGAGAGCAAATCTTTTCCAATTTGCCTTCTTCCATGTATCATCTTATTTAAATAGCTCAAAAGCTTTCCTCTCAGCTTCTTGATTCACTTCTTGAATTCTAAAGACTGTCTACGGATTGCTGACACTTGTATGCAGCGCTAATATTTCCATACAAGTGACCCAAACTGTTTCCTCTGTTCATTTTGCAACAACTGTAATGATGACGCTTAAATAGGTCCTTCATCTTTTCACAAAATCCTTCTGAAAGTAATTTGTTTTTAGAAGGGTCTTCTCCTCCTCGTAGCCGTGGCCTCATGCCAGTACTTGGCACAAGACGTGTAATTTTGTCCCTAACTGTCAGAGCTATGAGCATGTTAGCATTCAGCCAAGAGCTATGGCTCCACCCCTTATGGAAAAACCATAAGAGAAACTGGGTCCACTGAGTATGAGCACTGAGGTCTTGAAATCCTAAACATTAACATAAGTAGATGGTTGAACCCATCGAATTTTAGACGATGTAACAGTCCATGTAGAGGTGGACAGCAGTAAATGAATCGATGCATATAACAGATTGTTGCATTTGTCGGCTGCTATCTGGTCAAAGCGTGTGAAAATAAATCGGAACAATCCTACTTCAGTGTGCTTGATGGTAGAGATGCTCAGTCAGCTCTTGGCAAGGATTATGCTGCGTAGGCTACGCTGTCCGTCGAGCACGTTAAACTTATTTCTTACTGCGTTAATAACTTAGTACATTTCTATTTATCATTTAACAGCTCTGTTGGTCAGTAATGACCCAGTTAAAAGTGAAGGCCGGCTGTGATCAGTGGCCCACTTGGTAGTTGGACTCTTGCAGTTTTCTAGAAAACAAAAACTGCCCACGGTAGCGTTTCTCCTGTTAGATTTACCTCCTTTCTTTTTGGGTCCCGATTACTGCCAAAACTTAATCATTTTTTACTCTACTTTTAAATCTCCCATGTCCTCTTTCTGTCTCCTATCCCCCCTCCTTTGTCCCTGCAGGCAGACTCATGCCCAGAAAACCCTGCCAGCCCCACAACAGCAGCCACCGCTGGTACAATCCCAGGTCACAACCACCTCCTCGTCCTTGATCCCTAAGATGCAGCACTATGACCTGAATTGACCCAATGCTGGGGAACACATTTCCAGTATGTGTGCTTGTGTACTAAAGGATTTTATAAGGTCCTAAACCTTCATGGTAACTACTTGTGGGCCCGTAAGCACTGAATTCCTGATTCAGAAATTTTAGAATTGAGTTGGGACTTTATGAAGATTCAAATATTAGATAATACGAATGGTTTAAAGCGTCCTGTGGTCAGACACTGAAAATGGTCCGACTCTCTGTATTATCAAATCAATGACAAGCTAGAAACCTGCAGGACAGGGGGACCTTGTTCACGGATTGTCCAACTGAAAGTAATGATTAAGCTTTCAACAGTCCTGTAAACGGACAGAGGAGGATACCGTAACTCGAATGTCGGAGCAACAAACATTCAATTCCTTAACAGATTCAAAGAGTTCATAGAGCTCCACAGGTCACATGTGATTGAAAGGGGACATATCATGAAAAACTCACTTTTTCAATGCTTGTGCTCATATATTTGGGTATCTGGAGTTCCTACCAACCCACAAACTGTGAAATCTGACAATCTAGTCAGGTTTCTGTGGGCTGCCTAGATCAGATTTGGCTCCCCTTCCTATGTCACATGCAGGCTAATTAGAATATATCGCCCACAGCTTGAGAACTACGGCCCAATTCCAAACCACCCCCTACATCCTCTGCCTACCCACTTCCACTTCCGTTCGCGTGGAGGTACCACCATATTAAGTGCCATCCTAAACCAATCAGCAGCGAGTGGAAGTGGGTTACATAACCCTCCAACAGCGAGCCCGCATCAGTGCCGACTTAACCAGCAGCCCTTACTGACGATGTGCAACGCCGTTTTGTGTCATTTCGTGTCATGGAACACGCTCCAATGTCAGTTCCGTGTGACTACAGATACAAACATTTACTCGTAAGCTGCTGAAAATTAGACAGACATTTAATTTATTCTACTTTAATATCGTACAGAAGTTATCAACTTAAAGTAAATGGATTGTATTTATTATAAATATATATGTATGTGTATATACTGTGTGTGTGTGTATAATATATATATATATTACCCCTATCAGCAGCTATAACCCAATCATTTATATCTTCAACTGTGCATTACTGACTTAACAGTACAATAATTTAGTGCATTAATTCAGCTGTGCAATAATCTGGTTTACTCTGGCGTTAACACTGCATTTATTTATACAGAACATTTAAATAAAAATTCATATTTATTTATACTATTCTTGCATTTTTACACAATTAATGATAGATCTTATTTTTCATCATTATTTCCACTGCTGTTAGACATATTTTGTATTTGTATTTTCTTATGATTTCTCTCTCTATGTCTCTATCCATCTATCCATCCATCCATCCCAGATTGGGAGCAAAATGTAACTCAATTCCCCCCCTGGGAATCAAGAAAGTATTTCTGATTCTGATAGTTCTTTATGTCCTTGCTGGAGAGAGGGAAGTTCGTCCTGAAGTGGCCGCTATAATTATCCCCTCCACCTTAAAGAAGGGTTCTTCATTGAGCTGTGAGTGTGACTACAAACGGAGTTCACTCCGTCACGGAGTGGGAGGGTGGATGGACCGGATTGGATTTGGGCCTACCTTTGCAAAAGTGCACTATATTTTTCTCATAAGCCAATCAGAGCAGACTGGGTTTTTGTTTTCAGGAGTGGAGCTTAAAGAGTCCGGAGCTAAAACGGAGCGTTTCAGACAGAGGGTGAATACAGGTATATTCAGACAGACAGGATGAGGAAAAATAATGAGTGTCATGAACTTTAAAGCATGTAAACACGCTCTGGTAGAAACCCCCAAATACAAGTATGAACCTGAAAATGAGCATAACATGTCCCCTATAAGATCAGATTGTGCTGTTAGTAAATAACACGCAATGACACCAGGAAGGTCACATGCAATGTCAAAATTACCATCAGAGACGAACAATGTTTGTTTTTGTCTGTCTCAGTGATGACTTATTCTCTTTGTAGGCTGCGCCTGCTTCCTGCTGCCTATCATCGTGACCCAGATCCTTCCTCCATGTTGCTATATCCCAGATTCTATCTGGGGACCTGACCACACAGGTGAGGGCATATTCTTAGATATACAAATTGAATACTGAACTGACAGAACAACTGTAGAAACAATTTGCAATATTGAGACTTTTTTTTTTCCATTTCTACTTTGTGTTGTCTTTATGTTTACATATCTGTCTTTTCTCTCCTTTTACGGGCAGATGGATGAGAGGTGCTGGACCAGAACATCATGTCAGACGTGACGGCCAACAACCTCAACAGTGTTGCAGCTGCATGTCATTCACAGCAGGAACACTGAAGACCACTGTGTACCTTGGGCAGACCTCATGCAGCTCTACAGCTCTATTGTGGGCTTATTGCTGGCGAGCAACACAGAGGGGAAATCTACATTAATCTTCAAATACATTTAGACTTCACTGTTATCACCGCAAAAACCATATTTTCCAGACACATACCGAAGTAAACAGGCACAAACACTATCATATATATATTTCTAAATAGTCCTTGTCACAGCATCCAACTGTTCAGTAATCCTTTTGAGTCGGCGCAGTCGCAGTACATCACCGTAATGGCTTTTACTGAGGCTGTTTTGTAGAGGTGACCGGAATGGGTTGACAGTGCCTGTGGATTCCTCCTGAAGGGATTGCAGTTTATGGGATTGCCTTGCATCATCACAGAGGCCACAGCTCATCTTAAATATCTGCATGTTCTCTGTGGTTCTGTCAGCCAAGCAGCCGGTCTCAGGCTTGGTGATGTGTGCTTAAGGTTAGGGCTGAGAAATAACAGGATTCCATATCATAGTCTTGATACACCTAAGTAGTAATAATAAAAGCAACAATATCTAAACACTTGTGAGCAAAATTCACTACCAAGTAGACAAAAAGTACATGAGGAAATTGAAAAACTGGTCATCCACAACTTGAGATATATGGTCAGCTGTAACCTTATTAACACTGGAATGCATTTATGTTTTAATAATATATTTATTAATTGTGTTGAGTTGAATGTGCTACTTATTTTTTTGTACTGTAATTACCTTGTGCCTTTTCTACCTTTTCTTTTCTTAAAGCTGACTCAGTGTAAACTGCTCAGAATTCCAATGTACTTATAGGAGCAAATGGCTTATAAAACTTTTGAATCTCTAATTAATTGACCTCAGACCCTCAATATCAGATAGACGTGTAGTTTGTCAGGCGTACTTATATTGTATATGAAAAGGAGTGATGGGTGTACCAGTTACAGTGTTTTACACACTAGCATGAATAGCATGGCTGGCAAATAGAAAATTCTAGAGACATTTGCTGATCTTTAGGCATTTATGCCCATATACTTAAGGTTATACTTGATTAAAATCCTTCTTTACTTGCACTATTGTGATGCTATTGCAATTTTAGCTACATTTTTCAAGGTACAAAGGGAATATTTTGACTGTTGAACTATGATTAGCTGTTTGTGAAATGGTTGTTTTGTTTGTGACGATGGAGACTTGTTGGAGAGAAGGACATTTAGGACAGATGATGCTTATGTTGGAGTACACATTTCCTTCTGAAAAATTCAGAAAATGGCAAGTCGTAAATAATGTTTTGGCTATTTGATCTGTAAAAAAAAAAAAAAGCTGAATGTGCAATGGCAAACGTGTAACTCTGAGAGTGTTGCAGTAATGGCCAGTACGAGTTTGTTCCACATCTCTGAAGCACAATAGCTAAAACCAGCTTCCTACCAATCTGCTTTTTTCTGGATGAACTGTTTCCTCGAGTGCTGAGAGCTCTCAAAATTGTGAAATGAGCAGCTACAGTGTCGTGTAATGACAACCTGCTGCCGTCCATGTCTCTCTGTATCTCTGCTGTACAGTATGATTCTTACCACCAGGTGGCAGTTGAACATTAATGTTCCTCCAGTCTGTGGACAGATGCTTGTGGCCTGATGCTCTCTCAGTCACAGGTGTGTAATAGTGCAACACATTTCACTGGATTTATTCTGTTACAGAAACACATGAGCGTCTGAAGGTGCCACACAAATGCCGATAGCTTCCACAGGGAGAAGTCTTGTTGGGTGGAGCTACAACTCCAATAAAAAGCTTCATCCTGTAGGCACGTTCACACTAAATTCTTTTATTCTGAAATTCCTTTTAAAATTTAAATATTCATATTTTTTCTAACACATGATCACAGTTGAGAGGTTCTCTGGCCAAGGCCTGTTTGCTAAGAAAATATTTCAAATGGAATAATTTTTACATGAAAGTCCTTTGGGATCTGTAGGATTCTGGATGGAAACAAAGGTCTATGCTGTTTGACACAAATATGCTATAACACATCGTTCAGATCTAAGTGTGTAAGACTAAGAATATACTCCAGGGGCCATATTACAGAAACTTCTTAACTTGCAGATCCTCTTTTAACTGTAATTAGGGTTAGGACCTGATTTAGGAAAAAAAAAACATAACCTTAAAGGGACTGTTTGTAAGAATCAGAAATGCTTGTTAACAGAGTCAGCGTTGTGCTCGCGCTTGTGCTCGCTCTACATAGACATGAACGAGCATCGCTCAAAACAGTGAGGCGACACACGTCAGCTAAAACCACAATATCACTCTATATTTCAGCTGCTTGGCAGTAGTGTTAGCTGATCAGACGAAGGTCTCTCCATGAATCACTGCTGATCCTAGTGTTGGCTTTTCCTGCTTCAGCCTCCCGACCGCGGTGGGATGGAGACACCGGCACCCGGTCTCGCTGCGGAGCTCCGTCACTTCACAAGACACGGAAAACCTCTGTTGGTCTGGAGGAGCTGCAGCAGTTACTTCTGCACAAACGTCCACTGTACATTCACTAGATATTCTCAGAGCTAAGCTAACTCTTTTGCCGTGTGTAGTGTGCGCGTGTGTAGTGTGCGCACATGCAGCATAGCCACACGCGAGCGCGCATATGCGAGCGCACATGGGACACCGACCAGGGTGATTTAATGTGTAAGAAGTTACAAACAGTCCCTTTAAGACAGAAAAAGTGTGTAACACAAGCAACATAACTTCCCAAAATCTTAAAGGGCCCAGATGAAAGAATCAGAAATTGCTTGTTAACGGTGACAAAAAAAAAACAGTGAGGCGACACACGAGACTGAATGTGACACGCATCGTGTTGATTAACGTTAGCAACATTAGTCAGCTAAAACCACAATATCACTATATAATTCACATGCTTGGCAGTAATGTTAGCTCATGAATCGAAGGCCCGGTCGATGTTGATCCCAGTTTTCCCCCCTACGTCGGTCACATTCCTGTTTTGCAAGACGGGCTTCACCAGATAGAACTTTGTTTTTTTTTTGTGCTCCCATGGAGGTTGTGTTAGAGTCTTGAGTTGGGTTGGGGGCTGGTCATTTGTTGGCGCTAGTGGGCTCCATTTCTAACCGATCGTTAGTTATGGTTGCACACTATTAGCCCTGAGGCAGAGCTGAAGAGAGTAAAGGCACTCGCGAGCGGCATGACGTCACGTCCGTTGGATTTTCCCAGAATAAACGCCCTGCTTTCTTCACATTAAAAGCTGTCTATACAGGCTGAGAGAGGAAACCCAGAAAATCTCTTTTTTTTAGGTTACGTTACAACCTGTTCACAAAAAAACTGTTTAAAAATGTTAATACGTGTAAAAACTTGCATACAGTCCTTTTAAATCAACTCCCCCAACTTCAGGATAACTGTTAAGCTGTCCAAACTTTCACTTTAGTAACACTTGTCTTCTGCTCTTTGGACATGAGAGCTGCCTTCCTCTTCGTACCACTTGTCAGTGCACTTATTTTCTTTTTGATAGCATCAACGCTCCGTTGGATGCTGGATACGGGGAAGACTGTCTGCTATCTTAACCCACTCTCTTCTTTCTTTTATCTCCAGAGTTAGAGTCGCTGTAAATTTCCCAAAAATATTTGGATTCCTCTACAGATGTTCCCAACACCTTTAACTCATCTGTCTTGAAGTGAAGTGCCAGCTGTTGGTTTGCTCCATTTTTTTTTTTTGTACATTTCAATGTATGACTCGGTATGATTCAATGAGAAAAGCAATCGTTACAAAAAGTTGTTAAGCTCGGCAAGATGAAAAATAGTGTTGGTTGCAAGGTAACAATCATAAAAGTTGATGAGCGATGTTGGATTGAGTATTTAGGATTTAATCACCTGAGATAAGATAGGATTCCTAAAGTTAGTTAGGATCTGCTTCTGTAATACCAAATTGGGAAAAATCCTATCTTAGATCTGTAATACGGCCCCAGCTGTATAATACTTTAAATTAGCTCTAGATTGACTTCAATATAACAATATTAATGGTATAAGAATGTTCAACTTTAAGTGATCAAAAACAAACATTAGATGTAACTAATATTCTGTGCAGCTCAATTGTCACTTTATGAATAAATAAATCATCTTAACTTAAAGAATATACAACATTCTGCAGATCATAGTGTCTATAGTGAGGTCAGATTAGGCAAACTTAACACCAACCCTTTGAGTTTGAGCACATAGTACATGTCGTCCTCAGCTAATTAACCGTCTAGTTCACATGGCCTGTGTTTGCTTCTTTTCCTTTGCACGTACCTTTTTCATCATCTCTCCTCAGTGAGTACAGATAGACCTGCACTAAATGGAGAGCGTACCAAAGATCAAGCTCTGATTTTTACAGCGTGCATATTTTAATACCTGTGTGACGGTTTTACCAGGAGACAAGATTTCTTTTGACCTCCGAGGTCTGAGGGCTATGTGAGAGCTGAACTTCTTCTTGTTGTTCTGTGTGCATATTTTTCTCTCTGAAATACAGGATGAAAGATGTTATTCTGGTGGAAAGAATTCTAATGCCTGCAGTATAGTGTTCTAAACTATTTCTTTCTTCACAGTAGTTTTAATCTCTTTAACGGCGGGGAACACTGATTATATGAAATGTTGTGCAACTTCACCGCGTTAGGAAAAAGATAATTTTGTATTCAAGTGAAAGTCTGCAGTGAAGGGCACTCTGTGACTTCATTTGATGTAGAACGAGAGACAAATCAATTATTCATCTTGTTAATTGTAAACTGACACCAGATTGCTTTTCAGAGTGGTGCCTCAAAGGTTGCGTCGTCTTGTTTATGACAGAGCGTTGTCATTAACTTTCCAGATCCGAGGAGCACCGCGGGAGTCATTTTTAGCACTTGATTCCCAGCTTACGTCAATATAGTCGTCGTTTTTCACCTGAATCCGTCGTCATCAGCCACGTTGTCTGTCAGGCTGTGTCACGGAGCTGAGCGATGCTCACCTTCTGGGTACTTTGCCTGTCAGACTGAACAGGCTTTAGACTGCAGCCTGACACCACTGCTATAGCAACCATAGAGCAAGCAGGCTGCTGAAACGGTGTGTTCAAAGCAAGATTATTTCAATTAGTGTTTATTTAATTTTAGTTTTGACTTTTCAACTTCATTTTAGTTTAGTTTGAGTTCGTTCAGTTCAGTGTTTTCTTCTTTTACTTTATATGTTTAGTTTCACTGTGGTTGTAGTTTGTTGTTGTGAGGTATAATGTCTCAAAAGTATTTATAGCTTCATGTACAGTACATTCAAACTATATGGTTGGAGAACTGTGTAGATGTTTTGATTTTGGAATCAAGTTGAGTGTTCCTTCACTAACACACTCAGAAGAAAACCTGAGCTGACTGGCATTTGATTTTCTACAATATTTAAAGGGGACCTATCATTATTATTTTCACATTCATACATGTATTTTGGGTTTCTACTAGAACACGTTTACATGCTTTAATGTTCAAAAAACACATTATGTTTCTCAGTGGGCGATATATTCTAATGAGCCTGCATGTGACATAAGAAGGGGAGCAAAATCTGATTGACTTGTTGAATCACATGTTTTCTGATCTAGACAGTCCACAAAAAACCTGACTGGGTTGTCTTATTTCACAGTTTGTGGGTCGGTAGGCACTCCAGACCCAAGTGTGTGAACACAAGCACTGACAAAGTCAGTTTTTCATGATATGTCCCCTTTAAGTCCTGTTCTTATTTAAAGTGTGTAGGTTCTGGCGATATCTGGCAGTGAGGTGAGGAGATTACAACCAACCGAAGATGCTCCCGTGGGCTAAGCGTGTTGGAGAGCTACGATGGCTGACTGTCATGAAAACGCAAATTCCCCTTTCTAGAGCCAGTTGTTGTAAGAGTAGAGTGCTTCGAGTGTGTGTGTACGAGGGAAGTGAGTGGTGAAGCAAGAGAGAGAGAGAGAGCAGCAGCGACGACGTTACAGACTTCGGCCTAAGCCGTTCTGGGCTGCTATAGAAACATGGCGAAGCGACATGGCGGACTCCGTGAAGAGGACCCGCTCCCTATGTAGATATAAACGGCTCATTCTCAAGTAACGGAAACACAACAGTTCTTAATTTTAGGTGATTATGCACTAAAGAAAGAATAGTAATAAATATTATATTCCATTTCTGACAATAGATCCCCCTAATTGCTACACACTATTCCTTTAATTCTGTAAGACTAGAATGCATGTGGAAAAACAATAGGGATTGATTGTGAAGAAATTGGCGTAGTGCCATCTAATGAAATGTCAAGTCTGTTTAATTTCTGTGGTTCAATGTTACAAGAGACTGAAATTCATGCTGTCTCTTTTTTCTGTAGTGATATAGCTAAAAAAAAAATGAAAATTAATTTTTTATTATATTTTTATAATTTTTTTAACCAGGTGAAATTGTTACAGTTTAGTTTAAAGATATCATGCTTGTTTCGTTTCAGTTATATTTGCACTACTTATTTTCGTTATAGTTTCAGTTTTACTTTCTGATAATAAACCTGGTTCAGTCTCCTCCCTTTGGGTTGTGATGTTTGATCTGTTCACTGTGGTGTTGTCTTTCAGTCCCGTTTTCCTTCGTCTGTCTGAGGATAGCAATCCTCCCCCATGCTTTACCTTCTCTTCTTCTTCTTCTTCCTTTCTGCTGCAGTTGAGACAGCTGTTCTCATTCACTACGTTGTGTTTGATTGTCAGGGAGCAACAAACTAATTATCTTCAATTTTCATCATTTTGTTTTCGAATCTGCGACGGTTCAGGGCGAGACATTGCGATGCTTTGCAAAATAAATTGACTCTGGCGTATTTTGTTTTCTAGGCAAAGTTGTGAAATCATTTCATAATTGCAGCGCAGCATTGCATTAGTAGTAAAGTAGAAGGCCGGCATTCTCTATTGTACTTAAGTGGAAGTAAACGTGTCAGATGTATATTCAGGGTATAGGGCTGAAACTACCGATTATTTTCTTTGCCGATTTAATCTGTTTTTTTCCCCCTCCGATTAATTGATAAATCATCCATGAAGACAGATAATTGGGGAAAAATGCACCGTTTCCCAGAGCTGTAGGGGATTTTATTCAGATTACTTTTGTTGTTTGAGCTACAGTCCGAAACCCAAACATATTCAGTTTACAAGGAAAGAAAACAGATAAAAGCAGTAAATCCTCATATTGTCAAGCTGAAACCAGAAAATGTTCAGCAACTTTAAAAATGACATAAACCATTGATTAATCAAACAATTATTGCGGACAACAAATTTTCTGTCAATCGACTAATTGATTAACCTTGACTAGTTTAACTAACTACTTTAAAGTTGAACTAACCTTAAACTTGTTTCAGCACTAATATTGACTAAAAGAATTTAGTTTCCGGGTCGGGTGGAGACTTTCTGTCTTTAGTTTTATGGGGTTTTCCCTCTTTTCACCAGGTCAGTCGAAGAATGAAAGGAAGGAAGGAAAAGGATACAGACTTCTTTATCTCATGTTGAATATGAAATCTGGATCTGCGACATAATTAGTAACTTCAGGCGTCAGATAAATGTAGTGGTTAAAACATACAATATGTCTTGCTTAAATGTAGAGGAGGAAAAGTATAGACTAGTCCAGCGACCGCTTTGTGTGTTCCGCCATCTAGTGGCGCCGCCATTACTAGAGTGACAAGTCGTAGTGACTCTACTGTCTGCTAACCGTGTTAACTGGTGACTTTCAGCCGAAAGCGTCCGTGGTTGATCTCAACTTATGTAAATGTCCAGCGTAGATAATAAACACACGGGTATGTATTTAAAATTGAAGTAAAAATAAGTAAAAGTGACGGCTTTTACGAGGACACAGCTGCCGTCACTACACCTTTAGCAGACACTTTGTTCGTGTTCTGTTTATGATGCTGACTGAATCACAGGTAATGTTAGTTGATTGAGTTCATTTATCCGGTGGGACCACCGCAGCCCCTAGAAAGTGTCTTAGCCCACTAACCTTAGCTAATGTTAGTTAAACAGTGTTCATTTAGCTGACGTTACCTGTTTCCCCTCCTAAACATTGTTGTCAAAAGTAACGTGACATAGAAAGTAAAGGTAAAGTAGAAAATTATACACATCTTAGGACCGCTTGCATTCAAACATGCGTATATTGTAGAGAGACAGTAATAGCAACAATACAATATGCACGCATTTGAGTGCACAACCCGTCTCACTCCCAACTCGTCAAATCCCGTCGATTGGGTAATGACCTCCGATAACGGAAACCCTTTATCGGCAGCATGTGACGAACCAGCGTTAGTCACACAACTCGTCGGTATCGTCGGTCCCGTGAGTCGTTAGTATTGTTGACTCTGTGAGTCACGTGAATCGCTAGTCAGTGAAGTTAACATCAACCACAACCGTTTCCTAACCCTACTTAAGTGGTTGTGTTGCCTAAACCTAACTTCCTGTGGAAACGGAGGGTTATTTCTAAAGGACTCTGTGCATGTAACGAGCGTATACTGACACGTCATCCTGGTCCGTCCAAAAGTAACGCTAAGGGGTACCCCGTGCGTCGGTCTCCGATGCCGAGGTACACCGACCAAGCGACGGCATTTGGCAAGTTGGAAGTGAAAATGTGTTGCCATGCAAGCTGTTTCCAATAGATGATGGTGTGTGTTACATTTTGCACTAACTGTATGCACACTGGACAGATACAAACACCGGCTGGCAGTTCAATCTATAAATATGTTTATACGACTAAAAATATACAGTTTACCAGGAAATAAAAATGAGAATTTAATCTGAAAATTGAAATAAATTGCAAAAAAAAAGTTTGTTTAATTGGTGTAATTTACAATCAGCAAAACTGACATGACTGATCCAAACACCAAATGCACTAGTAACAGTAGTTTGTCAGCAAGATTGCTTATTAAAAACAGAGCACTTTAAAAAGCCCATGACACCATGGATCAAATATCACGACTGACTCCAGACCAGACAACACCAGAGGTCTTTTTGCACTGCAATTTTTAAATGTAGCAGAGAAGCAGAGCATGAAATGGCATTATCTAAAGACTTGACACAAAAGCTTCACACACATTTACTACTCCAATGAAACCTTCAGTCGCGTTTATACCATTGAAATGAGCTGAATTCAGTGCTAACATGTTTTTGTTCTTAGACCCACAGAATGTGATGGCTTAGTAGCCGAGAAAGGCCTCGTGGCTGTTTCAGATTTGTTGTTTCTTATTTATATTGGCTGTTGGCGGAGTTGCTCATCTCGTAGAATATGTCCATTTAATTATCACTGTAGATGGATATTTAACAAGTACAAAACATTCCTAGTTAGGGCTGTCGTCTCATTTCCCGCTGCCCCTGCAGAAAACTGAGACTCGGGGCTGTTTGACATGAGTGCAGAGAGTGATCATAGAGGACTGATCGACTAGGCTTTGTGACCGCAGGCAGCTCTTGTTTTGCTTTTAACTGAACTCACCGGGGAGTCGAGGAACATCCAGCTGCCCACAGATGTTTCCTGAGTAGTAAAAAAAATATATATATATGTCCAACACCTGAGAGTGAGAGAGAAGCTGAGAAGGGGGCATCTCTTAAAAGAGATAAATATGTCTGTGCAGCCCGAGGAGGCTGCCGTGCGAGTGTGCAGGTCCAGGGGGAACTGCACCTTTTCACGGTGCTCTGAACACACTGGTACAGGTTGCTGTGCAGATGTGAGCTGCCGATCAAAGGAAGGTGTCATATATCGACAGCCAGAATGGCTTTTTCTGCTAACCAGGTCAGGTTGAGTTGTTTGAGCTCCTGGAAATGACAGATCGGGGTAGTAACCCCCGAGCCCCCAGTGAGCTGTGTGCATGAATATGTAAACATACTGGTCGCACGTTTCACCAACGCATGTTAATGATGAGATGCAGCTCGGTGTCAGTGATTCATAGTACAGTCGTAATCCCTGTTAATGGAGAGCTATGCACAAACATAATTAGTCCCAGTTGGGTCCACAGGGCAGAAATCTTCATTGGGTAGCGCTCTGCCTTAAAGGGCCTGATCAATGTGTGATGAACATGTGATGTTATTAGCTGCATTTCATTTACTGGGTAGTATCAATGAAACATATTCAGCCTGCATGGATGGGTTTGCCTCAATTTGCCTCATTCAGATCAAATTTGCACTGACTATATATGCAATCACGCCTCTAAAATTGGCTTCGCATGAAGTCTGATCAAACACATTCACATCTCTCTCCTACATGCACGCACTGTTGCATTCCCTCATCGTCTGCTTGCAGTTTTCGTGTTGCCTGTGTGTGGCTGCTTTGACATACAGTATGTTGGAGTTCAATCTGTTGTAGTTTTAAAATAGGTGTAAAATGTTGTAAATATAACTCATCCTGGCCATTGATTTTGTTTTGCAAAAACCATGAAGTCGTCCATGAGGTCTTTATATAGACTCACTTTCTCTCAACAGCCCCAACTCTGACTGACTTCCAGCATCCCTGGTCAGGTGGTAACAAAATCCACATACCAGCACCTCTAAATCTCACTAATTAACTACTTATATTGAGTTTGTTTAATCCGTACAAAAATACAAAGTATGAAAACGTCAATTCACCGTTCTACAGGGGGTTATGTGCCGGACTATTTCTTGGCTGCGACCAGTAACTTCCTGGAGTCTCCGCTGGTTGCCTGGCAACTGCTCAGAGCCAAGAAATAGTCTGGCACATCAAAACTGTTTTCCAAATTTTCAATGTATTCCTTTGAAGGATAACTTTGGTATTTTTCAACCTGGAGCGCTGCAGTTGGCAGTCGCTAAACAGGCTGCGGTGTAATCGCTCGGAGCAAGTTGGTTCCGCACAGTCAGTGTACGTCCACTAAAAGTGCTTGTTTTAGCCACTGATGAGCTCAGCGTGTTAATAGAAGTGTCTCACAACGTTATGGAAAGGACCCTACAGAGAAATAAAACTTTTTCCTTTATCTTCTTTTGCTTGATCAGGTCTGTTTGTTATTGTTATTATTATATGACTTGTTGCCGGGAGACGAAGGTGGAAACTTGAGTGAGAGTTGGAGAGAGGAATGCCGGTGTTGTCAGAGTTTGTTGTGTTGGAGTACATAAACCGTAGCTTAGTGTTATCTAAAAGATGTTGTCATGGCTGATTATTTAGATGATTTCGAGGTCTTTGAATTCGATGGATGCCCGTGTTTATTTGATACATGAGCCTCAGCTGGCATTGCTATGGAGAAGAAACCAGTCGGATGTGAATCAGAGCTGCAACCAGGTTTGTAATGCTTTGTTGTTGCAGTTCTGCAGTTGCTGAATTAATCTAACAATGACCTAGAATCCAAACTATGAATATTTTATCAGGTAACTACAAAGCCTTAACTTTTGGCTTCAGTGTGCTGTCCTTGGTGCACACGACATTGAGCGCCATTTGAGCTCAATGATTGGATGTTTCTAATCATAATGCTGCTTGGGATTGGTTTTACTTCTCTACTTATGTTTTTATGAACACAGGCTTTTACCTTTATGACTTTTTATCAAAGAACCAAGTATTTTCTATCACAGTTGCTCGTCTTATAACCAGCAGAGTTTCATGGCCATCCTAGACTGTCATTCACTTCACATTGTCTGTGCAGTAAGCGGATGTGACTTTATCTCCCGGAACCCTACACACAAATATTTCCTTTCACTTCACAACCACGTGGACACAGTTTTGTAGTTTGGATGCAGATGATTGTTCAAGTTCACCCAAGTTTTAAAACATCTTCACCACAGTCCCCTCACGTTGTCTATGGGATCTTTACATTCAGAACCTTGGTTGCTCCATATGACCCCATATGGTCCTCTGCTCAAAGTGCTGTTCACACCTTCCAAATTGCCGTGATATGACTGGCTGCAGTGCTATTAGATACGTGGAGAGTGGAAGCGCCAGTAAGGCAGTCTGTCGGAGAGTTGTGACCAGCTGTGCACAGTCACTCATGTTTTTCTTTTGGATGCTTGGCATGTTTGGATGTTTTTAGTTCCCTCCTTGCTGTCCAGCTACCAATTGTTTGCCGTGTGGAATTTGTGAATTTAAAATTATTTCAAATTATAGTTTTATTAACACAATATATGCATCTCATACTTCTTATTGGTTATCCAAAAGTACAGATGAATTTGATTGAGAATGTGTTCAGAATTCTCATTTTTGACTCTTAGTTTTTTAACCATCGCAGCCTTGTGTAACACCATGACTTTAGGTAAGGTCCAATGTCAAACTTTTCAGTAGCAGTGTTTCCATTCACAGCTACAATTTTTATTCTCATTTTGAAGTGTTGTATTAAAAAAGATATTGGAGCTGTATGGAAACAGCAAAATTCGATAAAACTTCCTTAATTGTGAAAAAAAGTTGGTGCGCCTTTGTTGAAAAATAGTTGATGCTCTAAATGGAGTATGGAAATGCCTTTGCCCAATAAATTCTGATGTAATGAACATTTAACTCACATGACTGATCAGCTGTTTCCGCTGCTGGCGTCTTCTCAGATAATTTGTGAATGCTTATCTTTGTCTCCAGACAACATGAAACATGGCCAAAACTAGCTGACATGAAAGAACAATTAAAACTTCCCCCATTGAAACAAATTCCTGAAGACCTCTCTCATCATTTTTCTCTTGTAGATGGTTAGACCGCCAAGGCGACTTGTTTTGTGTCCGATTCGAAACCTCTACTTCTTCTACTCGGTTTACTGGGGGATTACAGCCATGTGTAGCCTATGGCAGTGTTTCTCAAAGTGGAGTCCGGGGACCCCCAGGGATCCGTGGCACTCTGCCAGGGAGTCCGTGAAATAATTTGCTATAAATTATAAAATTGTGCTGTAATATTAAAAAGTACATATCTGCAGATGGGGACCATTTGCGGCAATAAAACAAGCATATTGTGTCCATTACTCCCACCCACATTAGCTTTGGACCAATAGAAACTTTGATATGATTGTGACACATCACGTCAATCTGTCATGAACCAGTCACTTCACTACAGCAAACTGTTGCTGCTTAGTTTGACTTATTAGCCAGCTAGCGAGCTGGTGAGTATGGTGAAATATTTGAGTCGGTTCGCATCGTCAAGTGACGCTAAGCCCGAACTAGCTAAATTAAGAAAATATGACGACAGTTATGTCGAATTTGGTTTTATTGAGAACAGTGTCAAAAGACCAAAAAGTGTAATGTGTCTTCAGGTGCTAGCGAACGAAGCCATGAAGCCGGCCAAGCTAAAGCGACATCTGATTATAAAGTGGTGTTAACGTGATTCAAATTGAAACGTGTTTCTGTTTATCACTATCAAACAGGTCTGAAGTTTAGGTTGAAAAGTTTTAGAATACAAATAGCTCCAATGATATGTAAGAGTAAAAATGGTAGTAAGCAAATACTTGATCGGTGTTATGATAATGAGGCGGTCCTTGGAAAATTTCCTTCTTGTGTAAGGGGTCCCTGCCCCCAAAAAACTTTGAGAACCTCTGGCCTATAGTACCAACTTCTGACCAAACTATGCTGTAGCCGAGTTTATTCGCTCCAAACCAGTAGAAGGAAACGCGGCTAATTTGCATGTTTTGCAGTTCAAAATTCAGCTTAACAATTGAATGGATACATGGCTAGTGTCACTGAAAGCCTCTCTCCCCATGTCCTCCCTAGTTTCACTTTGCATCAGATATGATATCAGTGGTTGTACAAACACTAGGGAGGGTCTTACAAGAGCGTGCACCAACCAGCATTGCTCTATATACTGTACATGTAAATGTGTAAAAAATACAGACATGAACAGAAATGTTAATGCACCTAAACCGTTCCTCACTCAAACATTATTCTTGCGTGCTTCATTTGTATTTGCTCAAACCTGAACACATGTTTTGTATGTGCAGAAAAGTGTGACTGATGCAAATGAATCATTCCTGTACTTTTTCTTTCTCGCTCAAGTTTCTCCTGTTTGAGTGGATTCTTATGTTGAGACACACATATACAGAGGATTCTCTTGACAGCTGCTTATCTAAATATGAGTCATCATAAGTGGGAAACGGTTAAAACTGGAAACAGTTTACAATAATTAGGTACAGCTAATGCCTTTGGCTGAAGTTCTGTTCGCCGTGTGACGCGCAGCACATTCGTTCTTAGCTCCGTGCCAGTGTAGGTGTTCAACAAACCACAAGGGAGAACACAAATGAATAGCGCACATTTGTTTATTTCACCCCAGGAAAATGCAACCTAAAATAGGCTGGCGTTCAATAGATTGATTCTGGTTTAAAGACACGCCGTTTATTTTCATAAAGCTCATGTCTTTGGGCAAATCAAAGCAACGAGTGCGCATTCTGATATCCTACAGAGAAGGCTTTCAGAAAGATTGCAACACCTCTCTGCTCTGAAATCGTGTCACGCTGGTTGCATTTTTATGGTGAGATCTGTCAAAGGATGTCCCCTCAGATTTTCATATTCATGTGAAGCTCATGAATACATCATGACTTCTTCTCTGTATCCGTGTGCACCAGCAGAGGCAGACAGGTGATAGAGCACTCGCGAGGTGTGAAGCTACATGTTTGCCGTCGGAATAGTTGAGGGTTTTCGACAAATGCGTCCAAGCAGACATCCACTGAAAGACTCCAGAAGGAGTATGATGGCAGATTAAAACAGATAATTATTCTCTCTGCTGTGCTCATAACTCTCATTTTCACTCTTTCACAGTCAGTCCTACTTATCCAACACGAATGGGGAGATGAACTTCTTTTCACTAGCCATCAGAAAGACAGCAGGAAGTTGTCAGATCAAATATGCAACATGCAGCTACCAAAATATTTCAGAGGGAATTCTAATTTGTTCAAAATGTCTCCTTTGGTATGAAATCTGTGTGTGAGCCCATCAGCTTACCCACTTGACCTACAATTCAGAGGTTGCCTGTGTGTGTAAGTAGGAGGGATCTCTGCACATCAGCAGACTTGTAGCTCCAAATCAGTACCTCAACGAATGGGATGATGACAAACAGGAGTTTAGACAAACTGTGAAATATAGGAAGTGGGTTGTTGAGATGGCCGGGGAGATTGGAGCTTGTCCAGAAAATACAGAGCCAGTGGATAGTTCAGTGGGCCTGGGAAATAGAAGCATTCCCAGCAAATACGCCGGTAGTGGGTAGTTGAGTTAGCCAGGTGATTGCAGTATTTTCAGAAAATACCAGCCCGTTCTCATTCCCAGGATATCAAATGCCGGCGTTTTGTCATGGCCGTTGGCGTATGATACCGATGCACAAGGCACCCTTGAGCGTCGGCATGAGATGCACTGGACTTTCCATTAACTACAATGGAAACCCATCTCCGTGAAGATTAAACGCCCAGGTAAAGTGCTGTGACGACATAGTTTTAAGAGCGAAAAGAGACACACCGGGCGGGCGGGAGGGGAAGTAGATGGTTCCCACAAACACAAGGCTTTCATCCAGGAGACCGCTGTTTGTGTCCCGTGCGTTACGTTACAATCAGCTGTTCATTTGTGGCCCGTGTTCACAATGTTCAGTGTCATTTTCACTGTACAAACGTAGTAGTTTTAAGGCGAACCATGTTGTTTTATCCTAAACCTAGCTATAGTGGTTTTATTGCCTAAACCTAAGCAAGTGTTTTTGTTTAATTCACAACGTTAAACACGTGTGTACTTCGACCGAAAAGTGACGCCGAGGGGTCTGACGAAGTGTCAATATATGACGATTTGGGATGAGAACGTGTTGACAAGACACAGTATTAGGTGCCTTTCATTGGCAGAGCGTAGTGGGCGGGAGGGAGTGTAGACCTGGATGAAGGAGTTCAGGTTGGAGGGAGGGGGTGTAGACCTGAAGGAGTTCAGGTTAGAGGGAGGGAGTGTAGACCTGAAGGAGTTCAGGTTGGAGGGAGGGAGTGTAGACCTGGATGAAGGTGTTCAGGTTGAAGGGAGGGAGTGTAGACCTGAAGGAGTTCAGGTTGGAGGGAGGGAGTGTAGACCTGAAGGAGTTCAGGTTGGAGGGAGGGAGTGTAGACCTGGATGAAGGAGTTCAGGTATGTGGGAGCAGTTTTTGTTTCTGTTTTGTCAGCGATCAACAGGGTTTTAAATTTGATGCAAACAGCAACTGGGAGCCAGTGGAGGGATATGAACAGCGGAGTGACGTCTGCTGTTTTGGGTTGGTTGAAGACCAGTCACGCTGCTGCATTCTGGATCATCTGCAGAGGCCTGCCAGTAGCGAGTTGTTAGTAGTCAATGCATGATATTACAAGAGCCTTTACCAGGAGTTGTGTTACATGATCCGACAGGTAGGGTCTGATCTTCCTGATGTTGAGCAGGGCAAATCGTCACGACTGAGCAATTGAGGCCACTTGAACCTTAAAGGTTAGCCGGTCGTCAATCATGACACACAGATTCTGGACGGACTTTGTGGGTAACAGGTTGCATTATAGGGTGGAACTGTCTTACCTTAATGTTACAATGGTAGGAATTTTCACAGTTTTTTTGGGGCAAAGGGTGAGCCTGACTGAGGCCACGCGACAAGATATTGTTGTGCAGTGTGTCAGGTGGCTTACCTATGCTCTGCTGGCATACGGTATGTATCACAGACGTCAACGAGGGCAGAAGAAGAAAGCAGCTAAATCGCTCAGGATTGTCACTGGAGACTTGGCTGCTGAATAGATGTGAGCTTCAGTCAGATCCAGGCTGACATTAACCTTCCCTGCTGTCCCCCTCGCCTCCTCAGAGCTCCGTCCATGATGGATGACCTCTCCCTCATGCACACAGCTCTCACTGCTCATGCCCATTAAGAGCATATCCTTACAAACGGATTAGGGGGCCGGTAATGGAAACTCAGGGAACTCAGCCCCATAATCTCCTGCTTGACACCTTTTGCTCTGATCAATCTTTGTTTGGGTGCCTCGGAGGTAGTTGTGAAATGTCACTGGCTGGAGTTCGAGAGGTGAGGATGTGTGTGGTTCGGGGTATTCAGTGTCAGATGTCAGATCCATTTATCTGACTTGTTGGTTGCAGATTCATATTGTGCTCTGGCTCAGAGTGTCGAGAGGAACCGTTCGTTATTATCTGTGAAGGGTGTCGCATCTATGATTTATTCGGTGCTGCAGCAGAGATTGTGCTGGTGCATTATACCATCATTATGGCTTCAAGCGTGACCCAAATTTCCTCTGCCCCTCTCAACTCGTCTGCTCCTTCTCGTCGTCGTCCTCCTCCTCCTCCTTCCCACTGTGGCGTCTGAATCCAGATGGAGAGCAGACTGTACAGTGTGACCGCCGCTTATTACTAGCCTCCGCTGCACTATGTGACCAGACTGGAGGGAGATGGGCAGAGAGATAAAGAGAGAGAGGAAGAGAAGGGAAATTGGGTGAAAAGACAGCAGATTTGCACAACACGATATTACAGAAAATACACAGTCTGTCTGCTGACATCACACTGTTAGCTTTAATGAAAATAACACAGCGTTTGGACAAATCAGGCTGAAAGATTTCAGCAGACAGATTCAGTGAGCCCTGGTCCACTGACACATCTGCATTTGTTATGTTCCTGCACTCATTTATTTAGGTAATTTGTCCCCTTCTCTGAATCGGTAATGATGTGAGTTCATGTCAGTGTGGAGTTTCTCATCGTGGATCAAATGACTTAAATGAGTGGTATCTTTGATTTTTATTGAAAGCTTTAGATGTAGAATAATATTCAGTTAAAGTCCAGTCAGTCAGTGGCACTTTTGGATTCACCTGGGCTGCAGGTGGTATTGAAGGGAATGAAATGTCTCCTCTGACCATTTCAGACTGCCCCTCCTTCTCCTTGTTCCCTAATCCCTGCACCTGTCCACACCTCTATCCTGACACACAACAGGACACCATGCTGTACAGGGACACACTGCGTCAAATCACCAAATTCCTACGCTGCTTAATACACTGCACCGCAGTCCTGTTGTGATGCTTATCTGACATCCCAACATGGTCTCTTGGTTTATGTCTTTATCTGACTGGCTTCTCTGTTTTCTGTCCTCAACTAATTTGTTTTCCCTTGCTGTCTCAGGGTTACCTTGCACAGCAGCTGGATTCTTGCGATGTCACGAGATCACGCGAGAATCGTGGGATAACATGTCACACGAAAATCCAGCTTGTCAGGCTTCAAGTAATGCGTTTTACTTGAGCACAGACCAATCGGCATCCTGTGAGGAGCTACTGGCAGCTAGGGGCGTGGCTTAGGTATGTGTGTGTGAGACAACAAGGAGAGGCGACTGTTCGGCTCTTACAGAGGTTAGCGTAGATGCTGCAATAGGTAGGTGCTACAGGAATGAGTCCTAAAACCCGAGTTAAAAATGAGTTAGCATTTTAGCACTTCCTGTTCCCTTGTCTGAAAGTCAATGTTTTTTTTAGTTAGATGTCTGAAATAAGGTCTGTGGTTAACACAAGCTGAAGAGATTTTAACGTTTTGTTCTACAATTTAAAATACGTCAGTAAATATCCCACTTGTCAATTATGAAGCCTTTATGTGTCTTTAAAAAGGTGCTTTCTAACAAGTGGCTAAATGAGACTACTAAACGTCATCACACCAACAAGTCTGCCTTTACAGCCTCATTGTTTCATTGCCTCATTGCGCTCATGCGACCGTGGTGTAGTTCATAGCCCAACGTTTTTACTTCTGGTGATTGCATTTACACTTCAAAAATCATAAAAGTGGTGTTCATTTGTGGAGATCATTTTACGGAACAAAACGTATAAGTATCATAAACGTGTGTTTGCCACAGAGCTTATTCTCTGCAATAATCCAAAACACAATGGAAGAATCCCATTGGCTTTTTGTCGAGGGAACCCAGGGGGATGCTAACTTCCTGGTTGGTCTACAAAAATATGTCTTCCCCGTAGCACTCTATAGCATCAGTTCTATCAGAACTAGAGAGTATTTCTTCATTGAAAGAAGAGCAAAGAACGGCACTGAAGGCTTTTCTCGACGGAAGAGATGTTTTCACTCTTCTCCCAACTCACTTCGGCAAGAGTTTGATTGACAGATGGTTCATCCAATACCTGCCAAGTATTTTTTTGAAGGTGCCTGCCCTTTTCCAAACAGTTTCCAATGACGGCATCTCAGATGGTTCTGTCTAACAAACCATCTGGTGGGTCAGGCTAGTCTCGGGGACGGTCCTGACACAAACAGCAGCAGTGGGAGCCCTCAGCTCAGTCATCATGCAGGTGACATCTGGGAACGACATTAGTGTTTTCTGTTAATTAAAGCTCGCTTAATTGAGTTGAATTAACTTTTACTGAAGCGCAGCCTCAAGTGGTAATTATGATATAATGGCACATTAGATTTCCCAATAGTCTCTTGAGACACTTCAGTACATTATATAGCATTGCATCCATTCCAATGAACGCGGCTCACCCAGTGCACATGTCGTCATATCATGTTGCTTTCTAGTAATATGTACAAGTCACGAGTGGTGTCCCAGTTGAGTTGTTTTAACTTGACACCCATAGCTTTTGTTTTGGAGAGCCACTGAAAACTGAGAGTGGCAATATACTGAGTGCACTCCTCTAACTGGGTTAATCTATTGTCTGTAAGAGTGATACTGATGTTTTTACTTTGAGCTGAATGTACAAAATGTGGGAAAATGTGAGAATCGGGAAGTCAAACCGCGTGGGTGCACTGTCATGACGCAGCCATCAATTAGTGGGAGACTCAGACTGTTATTATATCAGCCTAAAGTATAGATTAAAATTAATAGATGCTCCAATCTACTCTCATATCTTGAGCATTAATTAAACTGCAGCCATAAACTGTCTGTGTGCTGCAACAGATGACTGTCAGGCCAGATAAACTGCACACAAATGACAGATTCAACGATAAATTTTCCATCTTTATTAGGGACTACTCATCAGAATGACATAAAAATATAATAGAAAAACACTCTCCAGCACCTTGAACCTACCTCTGCGTATAAAACATGCTTTATAAATAAAACTGCCTTGCCTTTCCTCTAAAGCGAGAGAAAAAATCTGAGCCCAAGGTGCTGTACTTTACTGCGCTTGGCAAATAAATTCAAGAAAACAACAGATCAAGGATATATTCACTGTAGACTAAAAACTTATTATGCTAAGGCTTTTGCCCTACACTCATCATCTCTATAAACTTTTGTATATAAAGCTTCATTAACATCTTCATTTGCGGGTAGCACAACAAGCTGTAAACACAACCTTGACATTATGTATCGCCTAAATTGATATAACAAACATGCAAGCAAACAGAGTCTTATTTACACATCCAACAAACAAAGAAAAACATTTGCATCCATTTGACTTTTCACTTCGCCAAGTTTGTCACTAGCTCTCCCGTGTCTTTATACATCCATGGTCAGCTCCATCGGGGCCATTTGAATACATTTAACCTAAATGTCAGTATATGGATGCTCTACAGTTGTAGCGTTGGCTGATTTGACCACAGAGATGAGAGTGACGGCTGGCTTGACCTCACCTTGCCGCAATACGATAAAGTTTCCGGTATGTGACAGAGTTAGCATGCAGGTTTAGCCATGATGTCTAGCTCTGCTTTTCCTGCAATGTGTGAAACCCAAAGTGTTTCCATACTTTACTGGATGTGTAGTGTTTACCACGCTGGATTTAACATGTGAGGGTGCAGGTCGTATCCACGCAGACCCTCCAACATTTGTTGTTTTGGCTCGCAGCAGCCGTCTACCTTTTGTTTTGGTTAACAGATAGGGGACGGATAACAATACAAGCGGAAACTTCCTTCTACCTTCTCATAGACTCTAATGAAGCAAATACAATATATCGATTCTGGCATTAAAAAAATAAATTTTAAAATCATAAAAAAAAAAACCCCCGCGATACTTAGGTGAAACAATTTCTATTTTCCCACCCCTACTAGAAGTGTGTGGTGGTGTCTGCATCTACAGAGACAGACTGTATTTTCTCTTTTCTTATTATTTTGCTGTGTTCGGGATGTTTCTGGGCTTCAGCATTGACGTATTATTTCTCTGATTTACTTCTTTGTTCTCACTAACGCCGCTCCCTCTCTTCATTCACTCTGCAGCTCGCTCAACCATCGCTGCTCTCTCTCTCTCTCCCTCGCTTGTTGAGCCGAGGAGGAGGGGCCAACTTTGAATGCTGTGTGTTTACAAACTGACAGCTGTTACATATTATACCTTTTAATAAAGGTCATGGACCGGGGAAATTGAAATAGATTTTCTTGGATTAGAAATATCAAGAAGGTCACCATCACCATCGGCGATCCCTCAAAGTTGAGTATGATTTCTCCTCCTGTCGGTGGGTCTGGTCATTTGTGGGTCTTCAGGTGGCTGTAGAGGCCAATCCTTGATCCACGAGTTCTGTTGCAAAGGGGACATTTGTGGGTGGTTGTAATGGCAATGGCAGTGGTGGTTTGAGGAGCCATTTTGGTGGTGGACTTCTCCTTTCTTAGTTGCTCCTTTTCTTCTGTGGCATGATGGAGATCCTTTTCTTGCTGTGCCATGCAAGACCCCAGGAAGAGCGCCGGTTGTTGATGTCAATTTTTGTAGCGGCCAAGCGGCGGGACTACAACTTCTGTGTCCGTCACGTGATGCCATTGGGCCCAAAAAAGACTGTATCCAGTTCCCTTAATACATCCATGGTGCCGTGCCTTCGTAGATCATCCTGCTCCGTAGGTTTCTGTTGAGAGCCACCTCCTCCTCCTCCCAGTTGTTGAGGTTGAAGCGGGACTTTCTTCAGGTGGGTTTTGATGTTGGCTTTGAACCGCTTTTTCTGTTTCCCTTGGGGTTCCTCCAAGGGAAATAGGGGGGTTCCTCCAAGACGCTGATGTTAGTTTGCCTATCTTCCCGAGATTAGGTTGCTGTCATTGCTTCAGTGTTAATTTATCAGGCAGGCTGAAACTGATCAGCCAAAATATACAATCAAATACAATGTATGTCTATACTTTTTTCAGACAAATGGACTGGTTAGAGGGAAGGGCAACTTTCAGTCGTGGACAGTCCTACTATTGATAACGCAAGGTAACAGGAACATACATGAGGCTCAGTGTGAATTCTCTCTCAGGTGGGATATTAATATTCCCCAGATGTGCGAGCATGAAACAGATATTCCACAAAGGATTTCATTTTAGATTCATGTCTTGGTCCAATTGCTTTCTTTCATTTGGAGTGTGCAGGTGCAGACAGTGAGTGATTAGAAAGTGGCGAAGTCCAATTGCGGGTGTGTTTGGTTTCTCTCCTTACATCTTGTTTAAAATCCTGTGGGGACCCGCCAGCCCTCTCTCTCTCCACTTTAAGCCCCCCACATCCAGATGAATCATCACTTCATAGTGAGGATTATCTCTGAGTCACCCATCTTGCTAATATCACACCTTCATAGGACAGCTATAGCTCTCATTGTTAGAAAGTGCTCACTACTTTCTCCTTAACAAAAGGAGTGATGTGAGGACAAAAGTCAAATCAAGTTGAAGTATTTTACTTTGAGATAATATATCCATTTTTCTAAAGGTATGAGTGCCGATGATGTCGGGGTTTTTTTCATGCTAGCAGAAATCTCTCAAGACTGCAGAACAAAAGATGGAATAAGTGCTGTGTTTGCTGGATTTTTTCTCTGAAAACAGCCATTGTGAGACTCTAAAAGGGGCATGACAGCTCTTGGCTGGTACGTTGTTATTTCTGCTGACCATATATAGTGGGCCGATAACTTACAGAATTGCCTAGTATGAAGTCTACTTTCCTTTGTTGAATTTGCAGGTGAGGGGTGAGTGTTCCCGCCCTTCAGCCTCGGTTGAGAATACAGAGTAGGTGGTTGTGAACAGCGGGGGGGTGATACAGGTAACTTTAGTGTCCAGAGAAAGACAGAAAGAAGGAGAGCCGCAGCCTTCGCCCGGCCATGCAGCTGCAACATTAAAGTGAATGATGACTTTAAGCAGTATATTTGATGCCATCTGTGCATTGCTGAGCTTGCCGGTGAGATGTGCTCAGACACAGCTGCCCTGACTGTCAATGAGGAGCTGGCTGGGCTCTGCCAGGCCTTCAAAGCAGATCTGAAATGTACTGAGAGAGCAGCCCTTTCTCCTAAAAATTACGTTCCCATACATCGAAACTGCATTATGAATTACGCTTCGAGCGATACGTATTTTGTTGCGGATTACATTCGTCTTTAACGTATCACAAATACGTTTGTAATGATAGTCCGTGGAGGTCCACATAGGCAGGAGGTCGAGGTGGTGGATGGGTCCAACAAACACAGAACTTTCACCCAGGAGACAACTGTTTGTGTTCCGTGTGAAACCAAAAGTCAACATTCTCTTATTTTAATTTACGTCTGTAGCTTAATAACTTAACAAACATAGTCATTTTAAGCTAAACCATGATGTTTTTTTGCTAAACCTAACCAAGTGGTTTTGTTGTGTTTTTTTGTTTTATTTTGTTTCAATTTACAACGTTAACCACGGTTTAAAACTGTTTTAAATTGTGACCATAATCCGGGAGAAAATACATTTCCCTCGAAACGTAATTAGGAACGCAGTTTAGTTGTATGGGAATGTAACTTTGTAAGAGACAGGGTTGGAGAGAGATGAGGACAGCTAAAATGGATATTTACAATGTACTCAGATGTAATGTAGATAATTATATAGTCTTCACTCAGATTCAAGACTCAATAATTTGTTGCCACATAAACAGTTGCTAGGAATTTGTCATACTGTGCTCGTAAGCAAAAAATATGCAACCATAAGACATGGCACAGGGCCAGTGTCAGAGGAAAGGCTTGGCGTTTGGCAAAATTAAGTAATGTGTGGACACCTGATCATTGTACCCATATGTGATTTTTGATAATTTAATTTCAAAGCCATGGTGCATTAATACGTTGCTTTAACAGTGCCCACACTTCTGAAAATGCTTTCCACAAGATTTTTTAACCTGGCTGCAGGGATTTGCTCCCATTAAGCCACAAGAGCATTAGAGAGGACCAACAGTGATGTGGGGCGATAAGGCCTGGCTCGCAGTCGCCGTTCTAGTTCATCCCAAAGGTGTTGGATGGGGTTGAGGTCAGGGCTCTATGTGCAGGCTATTCAATTCTTGCACAACAACCTTATGGACCTGGCTTTGTGCATGGGTGCATGGTCATGTTGAAATAGAAAATGACCCTCCCCAAGCTGTGAAACCGAAAATGAGCATGATATGTCCCCTTTAAAGGAACCCTGTGGAGTGTTCTTGTAAGTAAACACAGTTATGTTTACATTTAGTCTTTCTCACCAAAATGTGTGTATATCCTTGAGACCTATAATCATGGTGATTGCATTTATTTTCCCATTAATTATTTGTAGAGCCAATTTGTTTTGCATTGTTTATGTAACCAAGTCTAAATATACCTTTAACAATAACTAAAAAAATAAATCTCAAGGTCTGGAATTACCACAATAAATCTTAAAGTGATATCCTGGTTCGAGGGTAAAGACAATGTATTTACACTGAATACCTAATTGGTCTTTGGCTGTAGATAATGATTGACTTCACTCAGAGAAATAATACACAGACACAGAATAATTCTTTTTTCTGTATATTTCAACAGATAAAAGTTTTCAGACACCACGTTGTAATATCCCCAGGTCTGGCTCTTATTTTCCTTTTCTTACAGAGAGCTAACTTAGCATCTTCTCCCTCTACAGCATGCATGGAAAAGAAAAACACACCGCGCTGCGCAGCTCTTAGCTACAAACAGGCTAGACTCAAACACATTACACCTTCATACATGTTAGCTTAAAGTCAAACTTAAACACGGTAAAATCATTAAACACTGGCCACATAGCTTTATAAAATCTTAACTAATAGTATGCAGCAACAGTTAGCATAAATGTCATACATTGAAAGACAACACACACACACACACTATCTCCAAGACGAGCGGTGCGGCAAATCTGAATGTTTGTATTCACTACAATTGTACGGTAACATTTAGTTTTAAACTCAAAACAATTACAGTTAAACAAGATATATGAGCTTACCTATTTCAACAGATAAAAGTTTTCAGACACCACGTTGTAATATCCCCAGGTCTGGCTCTTATGTTCCTTTTCTTACAGAGAGCTAACTTAGCATCTTCTCCCTCTACAGCATGCATCGAAAAGAAAACACACCACGCTGGCAGCTGCCACCTACAGGTCATTACCAACAAGCGTTTGCCAACTGCTGCAAAATGTTGAAAACAAAAGACTTCAGGAAAACAAAATGGCTTAGCCTGGTCTATCTGTGTTTGATTAGGCAGTGAAATAGAAAACTCATAAATCAATTTAACACTTTTCTTCCAAACTTAAATTTAAGTGAGCTTGTAAAATTATACTAAATGTCACATTATGATAATTATGATTATGATGATAATGTTGATGAAGATTTTGGGTGGGTTACATTTACACCCATGTTTGCTACAGTAGCTACCTGCAGTCTTCTTCCTCGCCTATAATCATTGAACAAATCAAACAAAACAAAGGCGCGGGCCTCAATATGATGCAGGATGTTGGGTAGATTAAAGGCAACACAAACCAGAGGCCTGTCCTACAAAGCAAGATCAGGGTTAACCCTTCAGGGTTTTTCCATCCTACGATGGTGGTTCACTTCTTACCGGGGTAGACCACCATGGTAACTTATGCTGAACACATAACCTGCTCAGGTTATATTCCAGATAAGAGATAACTCTTATAAAAGCACCGCCTACTGACCAATCAGAGCTCGGTGTGCAGATTGTATGTTAATATTACACAAATACCAAGACGTTTAAATCATAATCAGGCTAAAAACAACACAGTGTAAACTGACAAATGCAGGAAGGACAGCTGGATTTATGCTGTGAGTGCTTACCGCTTTGAATTCTGTTTTTATATTATTTTTTTTACTTTCTCTCAAGTCCGTTTCACACCGCCGGAGACGGGGGCGCAGCTGAAAGAAGGATGAAATAGTTATTAATTCACATTGTTGTCAAGGGGCGTAATGAAATGTAGTCTATTCATCCATTATACTGTCTTTTTATAATATCACGGCCCCATCTAGACGACTATATCTGACTTTTGAGTGTTCTGTTACATTAATAAATCTGTTAATTTACACATTCACACACCGGCAATTTTTTTTCTTTTGCCAGCTGTCCATCCTGCATTTGGCAGCTTCAACTGTGTTACTTTTTGTATAGATTATGTGTTTAACTTCTTGGTATTTGTCTAATATTATAGTTTGTAAAATGTGCCACTCTGCTGTCCATGTCTGTGATTGGTCAGATACTGCAAACACCATGCTCACAGCCAGATTTAGAAACCCTGGGTTGATTTACCGAGTTGATAACCACCTTCGTAGGACCATTTAGCGTGATCGCGGTTGTTAGGGCTAGTTAAGCCAGATAACGACAAGATACCCTGGGTATGTTGAACTCGCTCTGTAGTACAGGCCTCAGCTGCGTAAAAGCACCCATCGTCTGTCTAACTCTCTAGAACAGAAGTTATCAATGTTTTTCAGCAAACGACCCCTTACCCCTTAGTTATGTGAAAGAACACCAGAGAAATGTATTAGAAAGATATTAGACATGTATTGAACACATTTGCAGATTCTAAGAGTTATAGATTTGTTAGAATAGAACATAATGTATTAATTATTGTAGATTTAAAAAATATGATTCATTGAACTATGAAGCCCTTTGTGAAAAATAAATAAATAAATAAAATGATACGATAATTTAAATGAATGAATCTGAAAACCTCCGAGTGCCCCGGACCCCACTTTGAGACCCACTAATAAAAGTCAGAAAAAACTATAAATGTTATCATATTCACTCCCCGGATCAGCACAGGCTGGCTACCGTACCTTAACTAATACTTTGCATTCTATGCATCAAGTGAAGCCCTTTGACACTCTGTGACGCAGCCAGGGTGTGTTGCATTTAGGGGATACATCAACTGACCCACCAGCCACATACACTAACTGGTGGGGGTCTAAAATAACATTTGACAGGTGGTAATAGACTTTCATTGCAAATGAGCTTGGTGCAGCGAGCCTGTTGTCATTAAAATGCTAATAACGCACTACTTTTGTTACAGGGATGATCACTGCTGATTTGAATGCCGCAGGAACCGTACAGAGATTAAAAGGTAAGCAGCTTGTGGTTCTGCTTTCCTGCCCTTAAGTCAAAATCAGTCAGCCTTGTTGCTTTTACGCAGATCTGCATATGTTTACAGTATTTCCAGGTAAGAACAAAGTATCAGATTTTGTCTTGTGTAAAATTATAAGAAATATCTCATGTGACGCTCCAACAATCCAACCTCAAAGTGACACGTCAAGGCAGTTCGACTCCATGAGTGAATATTTATCACCAAGTGATAAAACCTGTTAAACATGTTAAAGAGTTGTAAAATAGGTTTAAAAAACTCAACAGTTAAACAACTTGGAATGTTTTGGGAGTGGTTAGCAAGCAGACACTAAAATCTCAAATTAAACATGTTCCCACACATTTTAGCTGAGGTGTCATGAATAAATGAACCCCTTTTTCATGAAGCGAGTGAACCTGCAAAGAAAAATTAAGCCCGGCTTCTACTTTGCCGCTCTGTGCAAAGAGACGGAGGGATGTCTTTTCTCCGCTGTATGTCTTCAGTTCAATTTCTCAATCCACCTTCAGAGTGAAATAAATTATGAGAGAGAGTGTGAACTGAAAGTGAACCCTATGTATTTCATAACCTGTGAAAGTAGACAGACAGGAAAGTGATAATTGAGGTCACATTTGGAAAATTTCTTCATTTAAATTTCCTGTGCTTGGCCTTTTTAGAGTTATCATGTGAATAGAATTATATTAAAAGTAGACGATATATAACTTATGTCTACTTTTGCAGTTGTTGGGTTTGAGAAAGGGTACAAGAAACTGCTTTGCATTTCCCTTTTGTTAAGAAGTTGCTATCAGATCAGCTCCTCAACTATTCTTTGCTTGGTATGAGTTGGCAGATTCATTATTTTTTTCCATTTAAAGGAATACTTGTTAAACTTATAACATTCTGAAATGTGCTCTTTCCTGAGAGAGAGATAAGGAAATCTATATAAATTGAATATATTTTTCCGCAGCTGCACCCGATTTGACTGTTATCAGGCCATTAAATGTGCGTTATCAGTCGCTATAAGCACCATAGATGTGGGTCAGTGGAGACCTATTATGTCTACTATGTTGTAAAAGTGAAAGTGAAACTTAAAAGCAATACCTTCTAATGTCGCGTTTTGAGCAAAAACAAAAAAGGCTTCTTTAGTTTTAGGCAAAAAATAAAACAGTTAGGTTTAAGCAACAAACTATGACTTATTTAGGTTTAGGCAACAATAAAATAGTTAAGTTGGAAAAGCATTGTGTTTTGGGTTAAAATAACTATGAACACGAACATAACTACAGGATGCAAACTCTGGTCTCCTGGGTGAAAACCCGGTGTATTGTGTCCCGTCCATCGCCCCCGACCTCCACCCATTATGGAGTTTCACACCGTCTATACTACAGCGCCTGACTTCCGCTTCTGCTCCTGTCATAATTACTACGGTCACTAGAGGTCGCTGTCGTGTTCTTTTATACCTTCTTTCGGGGATCTACCATGTGAAGAGATGATAAAAACCTACTAGTGGGTGTAGAAGGCCCCTATTGACCCACATTTATGGGGCTTGACTGATAACGCCTATTTAATAGCCTGACGGCAGCTCAGAGGTGGCTCTGTGAGGTTTTTCTTAGCCTAGTTTTGCAGAAAAACAGGAGGAAGGGGGAAACTGCTAGCCTAGTCCCTTCAGATATGACTTCCAGCAACTCCTATTTACACCTCACTTTGTACAATAGACGTGCATGTTTGACACACATTTGGCCTCATGCAGCAACATTGTCATATTTTTTGTTAAGAGAAAAAATAATTATGCACTAAACATTCTTAACTATCCAAATCTGCTCTTACCCAGGTGTGCTGAATGATCGTAAATTGGAGGCGTGTAGTCAAATGTTTATTATTATTATTATATATATTAACATAGGTAACGCCCCCTAAACACTATATAAGGGCAGGTGTTGTGCCGGGTGCAAATAATCTGGAATATGACCAAGAATTGGAGAGATCCCGGCTGTAAAAATAAGAACTTCACCAGTAGTGAAATTGAGGTACTGTTAAATAAACTTAGATTTTCCAGAGCGTCAGTACTGGCGTTACAGGAAAATTAAAAAGCAGTATGCAAAGCTGAACCTGTGCAATATCATCCAAGGGTTTTTATAGTCTTAATTGGGATCAATGGACCAATAGTATTTCTTTAACCCTCGTAAAATATTCTCTTACCTAAGAGAAGAGCAAAAATAAGAAAACATTGGTGAATCCAGAAATCAATGGGTACCAACGAAATAAGAACAAATCGTGGCTACGAACAAAAATAAGAGAAAATCTGTTAGTATATCGCTTCCTGCACGAGGCCCATTGTATGCTGCCGCCGTATGTTTCCTTTCATAGTTCCAAGAGGCAATACAATTTGTAATCATCACTGTAATTACGACAGGAACTCTACAATCATTACAAATATTACTGCATGAAGGACCGGCGCTTAACTGCACAGAGAAATGAACTGTGGGTGTTTAGCAATGTGCGTATTGCATTTTTTTTCTTTTTCTTTCATCCCTGATACATTCAAATAAATACATTCAGAAGAGGCTCTACTGTGAAATAGCAGATTGCTTTGAATTGTCCCTTTCAGGCGCACAGTGTCTGGATAATCTGCTGATGTCTGAACTGACAGTATAGGTTCAGTAATGGTAAAACATTACTGCTCTGGTGGCAATTTGTGTAATGATGTTTGGGTGCAAAACTGTAAATGCAAAACATGTATATACTCTATTGCAGACCTTGGTAGACATGTGTGTCTAGGCGAATGAAATAGTATAAAAAGGTCGTTGACTTCCACCATTGTCAGCGCTGACTTTATTATAAGAAGTAATGTTTCTGTTGTAAACATCTACTATACTCATGTAATTTGATCATTAATGAGCAGCGTTGACTGTAGTTTTAAGGGGCTGTTTATTATATTGTGTGTTTGATGCTCTACGATAGGGCTGTGAAATTAATCAAAATTGTATTGAAATGGCAATATGGCCTACTACAATTTTCAAATCGCAGGATGAGGAGGAAATCGCAATAATTGTTAAAGGTGAAATATGTGTCAAAATACCATTTTAAATTAGATATTGCCGTGCTGCAGGGATGTCCTGGCCTATACATCATCTTCTGCAGACTTAAGAAAACATCTTTGTTTGGTACAGATCCCTGCAAAAATCACACCATAATCATTTTAATATGCTTTTCACTGAAAATGAGAATAATAATCATACCCCTCTAATATCGCAAATCATATCACAATTGCAATATCAGTCAAAATACGACCAAAGCTCCCTTAAATGCATTGCTGACAGTGTGTGGGAGTCCACTATTTCCTTTGCATAACTTTGAATAAAACTGATGATGATTATTTCTCCTCCTCTGGCCATTTCAACATGTTTTGTAAAAAATTGGCTCAGTGGTATCTAAAATATCATCCGCCTGTTCACATTCTTTTATCCTGAATTATAGCACCTCCATACGGATAATCACTAGACGTGGGTTAATTATTGGTACTTCCCATATGGGTGTAATACCACCTCACTATATCTGCCCCAGAATAGTTCATTATATGCTGACTTTTGGCTGCCTGTTGTGACCTCCTGCAGTAATACACAGCCAGGTCCACTGATGTGTCACGTGGCTCTAAAAAACCGCAGCTACTGTAAAACCATTCAGCAAAGGCTGGCATTTATGTTGTAAAATTAGTCCTTGTAATGTACAATTTTGTGCAGGTACTGAGCGCAAAAAATATATAAAGGAAGTATGTATATAATTAACAAAAAACTGCATATTCCACATAATTCAAAACCATTTCTTTTCCACTTCTTTGGTTGTGATTGATTAGAGTTTGCAGGTGAAAAGCATTATCATCAACAGGCTATCTCCCCCCACCGTGTAGTTTCGTAATGAGTGCTCTTGCCAACTCTCTCTCCAGCCACATATAAGACTGTGAAACATGACGTGTCTTTCTATGCCTTTCTTGGACTGATAGCAGCTGTGTTTTTCTGCCTCCTCCTTCATGTCACTCTCGTCGGCCGTCTGTCCAGTTTCTGCCAGATAATTTGTTCCTGTCGACCTGTCTGGCTCAGTCTGTTCAGGAACACAGCAGTGGGGCGGATGTGGAGCAATTGCTGGTTTCAGTTAAACTGTCTGAGGGCTCTGCAGAAACTGCTGGATTTTTATTTCGGTTCATGGGAAAAAGCTATAATGTGCAGTTTTACTTAAGTTTGTTTCTGGTGTGAGCAGTATATGTAAAGCTTGAATAATGTATGTTCATGTACAGCTTCGGGAAGTTTTTCGCTCAAATTGAAACATTTTCAAGTCTGTATCTGTTCTTATCCTATGCGCCTTTTTGACTGCTAATGCAACCGAGCACCTTTAAAAATTTGCTTCGCATTTAGTCAGATCCAGGTGCTAACCTCCGGAGTCTGAAAAGTGAAACCAATGCGGAAGTACCTTAAAACTTGCATTCTTTCTAATATCCAGCAGGGGGCGACTCCTCTGGTTGCAAAATGAAGTCTGATTGTATAGAAGTCTACTTCTCACTTGATTTATTACCTCAGTAAACATTGTAAACATGAGTTTATGGTCTCAATCACTAGTTTCAAGTCTTCTTCAATACAGCATGATGTTCATTTAGTAAATTATGGTCCCATTTAGAGTCAAATAGACCATAAAGCAGGGGGTGCTTTAGGTCGGGGCTACCTTGTGATTGACAGGTCGCCACCACGGCGTTGTCCGGTCTGGGAGTTGTCCGTGTTTTCGTCTAACAACTTTAACCCTTTCACAGTGTGTTTTCAGTTCATGAAAGTTAATTGTAACATTTTTGTCATCTAAAAATGTCTTATTCAGCGTTCGGTTGTACTTAGCTCCACCCTCTTGTGTTACTTCCGGTTGCAATAAAAAAACAAGATGGCGACGGCCAAAAACCAAGATGCCGAACTTGAGGCATAAACACATCATCCACTTCTTATATACAGTCTATGGTCAGATCGCACCTTCAGACGTGCCATTTAACTGCAAATTTGCTTAAAATTTGCTTGATAATTGAATGGAAAGACGGCTTATAACTTTGTTGCACACAAAAAAAAGTTTGTTATTATTAGTATTTGGTGAGGGGGGGCAGTAGCTTAGTCCATTGGGACTTGGCTTGGGAACCGGAGGGTTGTTGGTTCAAGTCCACGCATGGACCAAGTACTGAGTGTGAACTGGTAGCTGCAGCGGTGCCAGTTTGCCTCTTGGGCACTGCCAAGGTGCCCTTGAGCAAGGCACCAAACCCCCAACTGCTCAGGGCGCCTGTCAGGGGCAGCCCCCTCGCTCTGACTTCTTCTTCTTCTTCTTCTTCATCAAAGAATTGGACAAATTGAAATTTGGACTTGATGATGGCACCAGATGAAAAGTCAGTTCAGATCTCATCATCATCAATCCAATAGTTGATTGGATTGATTGCCATTGAGACATTTCACTTGAAACCAAAAATGGCAGCCTGCTTATGGCGCTTGAGTTGATCACAAAAGTCATCAGGATTTGTCTGCGGGGGGCCAAATTTAATGGCAATATAGTAGTATAATAGTCAATTAACTCTGGACCAAAAGGCTGTACAGACCAATTCAACCGCTATCAATCCCCAGAGCAAAGCCACTAGTGTGGCTAAAAACTGCCACCATCATACTGGATTATGGCAATTTACAGTAACAACAGTAATTACAGAAATAATTACAGAAGGACTTGTGTTCAGATGGGAGGAACAACAACAATGTACCATTGTTATTCATAGACCGTGGCTGCTTGAATAATTACACTTGTGGCAGAGCATTATGTGGTTCTTGAGGAAAAAAAGAGCTAGCTTTAAACAGTGATGAACCAGCAGCTGGGCTCAGCAGATACTGTGTGATCACACAGACACAACACTTCCTACATGCTGCATGTTAAACAAATGTGTAGGTTTCAGTGAAAAATAGCAACTGATGAAACTCTTTGGGGCACTGTGTAAATTGTCTTGTATTGCTATGAAAACATGCATACTGAAGTGATAATGGTCAGATCAACTATCCACTGAAAAATGGTGCCAAAGAGCATTCTGTCTGACATAACCTGTCTTTGTAGCAAGTCTACACTGTTGAAAAAGAAATCTTTATTCTCTTAAAGGGGACATATCATGCTCATTTTCAGGTTCATACTTGTATTTTAGGTTTCTGCTAGAACATGTTTCCATGCTTTAATATGCAAAAAACACATCATTTTTGTCATACTGTCTGTCTGAATATACCTGTATTCACCCTCTGTCTGAAACGCTCCGTTTTAGCGCCTTCTCTCTTTAAGCCCCCCTCCTGAAAAAGCCCAGTCTGCTCTGATTGGCTTGTTGAATCACTTGTTTTCTGATCTTGGCAGCCCACAAAAAAACTAACTGGGTTGTCTTATTTCACAGTTGTGGGTTGGTATGCACTCCAGATACCCAGATGTATGAACACAAGCACTGAAAAGTGAGTTTTTCATGATATGTCTCCTGATATGCCCACCCTGAGCCCGGTTCTGCTCCCGGTTTCTTCCCACTAATCGGGGAGTTTTTCCTGGCCACAGCGCGCTTCGTGGATCTTGTTGGGTCTCTAAACTATGGTGTACGGTCTAAAACCTGCTCAATAGATAAAGCGTCTTGAGATAACTTCTGTCGTGATTTGACGTTATACAAAAATAAATGTAATTTAATTTAATTTAATATTATGTCTATTTCTCAGAATTGCATCTTTATTTTCATAACAACTTGGAAATTTTCCACAAAATGTTACACCTTTACTTTCAAATTTCAATTATTATTTCAAAATGTCCTTAATATTCTGTTGTCGTCATGATTAAGATTCTTCATTTTTAGTCTTTTTTCATTATCTGTTCATCCTGTTGCCTTAACTTAACCCTTACAGGTTCTATATACAACATTCAGATCCATTAGATGTGCATTAGAGCACCAGCTATCCTGCTAATGCTAGCTACCTAAGACACATAGTAAGTAAGTAAAATATGCTTAGGTAGCTAAAATGCCTTTATCAATATAGGAAGGCCAACAGTTTCAAAGGGAGGAACTAGGAATACACTAAAAAGTATGCAATGACGGGCCGGCCCAGCTACGTAAACAAAGCACAGAGAAGCTCAGATTACAACACATACAGAGGGAGAGCGGCTCTAATTTACTATATCTTTAAATAGCAAATAGTTGTTTGACGTTGTCAAAGTTAATAACGTGTTAACGCTAATTCATGTTAGAGCCACTAATTTAATTAATGCAACTTGCGATTTTTAGGTTGTAGTGGGCTCAAAACCTAAGGAATCCATCGGTACCAACCATGTCATACTAGCTTGTCACGAAGGAGGTTAAATAACGCTCCAAATTTATGCTAAATTTTGGCAAGGAAAAACTGGCATGGCCATTTTCAAAATTTGCATAATGCAAGCATATTTGCCCACTCCAGAGTTGATAAATCTACCTTTTAAGGTACATTTTGAACAACACTATGGACAATCATGCGATTAATCGACATTAACTATGGACAATCGTGTGATTAATCACCAAAAAATAATTGAATATATAATACAAACCTTTTCATACATTTATTCTAATTTTGGCAAAAAAGAGTGTTTGGATCACACTGACCAAATTGGCGGACTGTGCAGAAGAAGATTTTGCTGCAGTCGTGGTTGAAAAATGTTCAATGAACCTTTTGATATTTTTTTTTTTACAGTGAAACTGGGTCAGCGAATCCAAGCTCTCCTGCAGCTGCCGTACCCTGCAAAGATGCAAGAGGTGAGTGTTTGATACTCCAAAAATCTATATTTATGTTAAAGTACTGCTTTAAATGTCCCTCTTTAGATTTGCTTAGATATCAGGGGAGTGATTGATGTTGGGGAATTGAGAAAGGGGGCAAACTAGGTCCCATGAAAAATGCCCAGGCCAGCCCCAGCTTGTCTCCTAATATTCAATCGGCCTGTCATGAAGATAACCTCGTATCATCTTATGGCAATCAGTTCAAGGCCTCTGTGATAATTATGACAGCTGACAGCTGTGATGACGGTTAACTTGAAGACAGCACTTTTCCCTGTTGAGCTTTCTGAGCGGCTAAACCCTTCTTTCATCTGGATCTCAGACAGAAGCGGAGCGTCACCTTCATCTATACAGACAGCGTGGTTTTGGCTGCAGGCCACGGCTCCGTCTCTCCCTCCATCATCCTCCTTCTTCACCAAGTTCAGTAAGTCCTTAGGTTTCTTTTTTCTCTTAATCTAGTTGGACAAATAATTGGTCTAGATACTTCACCACAGTCTCAGCTCACCTGGTTCCACTCAATGTGATTGGCAAGTGATGTAAATTATTAAATACATTTTTCTTTTTTTTTGG